>JACEFO010002056.1:3000000-3245056 GCA_015342445.1 Digitaria exilis | reverse complement strand
AGGGGCAAAGGCAGCCGAGTTGAAGAAAACGGAGATCGTGGGGTAGGAAGGTCACCAGCTACATCTCTTTACTTTTGATCCATCCCTTGACGCTGCCGTGCCGTGAGGGGGAGGGAGAGAGAGGAGAGGAACGGAGAAAGATGCATGGGTTGTCATGTGGCCTTGCATCCACATTGCGAAATCACTCTCAATGACATGTGATAGTTGGTGGTAAATATATATTTTTTTCCTAATTATTAAAGCAAATAAACCTTTCTCATGTTTATAAAATTTAAACAGCAAAATAAACGTATGAAAGTTGCCTCGCTCTCGAGACACCAGGCTGGCATGACACAACCAAATAGTCTCCATGCAGCAGGGCAAGGAGTAGCAAGTACTAGTAGTGAGTAGGGGAACGGACAGGCCGGCCGGCCGGCCGGTTAGCGTCGCGGTTTAAGGTGGCGTGCACGTGTTCCCTTTTGTTTTCACGCATGCGCCTATATGTGTATACTAGAGTAGTTTGAGTTGTCAAGAAGCAGGTTGAGATCAGAGTGGAACATAGCACACGGTGGCGATTGGCCAATCAGAGGGCACGCACCGACTGGCTACTAGCTAGGGTCAGCAATCTGTCGGTGGCTGGATCACTTTTGCAATCGCATCGTCCAAGCTCTAAAGAAAACGCTCATCCGATAGAATCGCCTCGGCCGTGTCGCCGTGAACACGACGCGATCCGTGCATGGAAAAATTCACCACTCTAATTAAACCGACACGATATATAGTACTCACAAGACTATTAGTTCTTATTATGCATATGAGAGCCGGTAAGAATAGTTTGTCGTCTTTTAAATTTGCATTTAAATTCCCAGCTACGTATATTCTAAAATATGTAATCTTGTATACGAGCACGAACGATATATGGAGCGCGAACTTTGTATGAATATGATCTCGAGATCACATACCTTAGATCGAGCATGGAGAGTGCCTCCGTAGGGATACATAGGCCAGTCTCGGTCTATTGTACGGTACGTGTGTCTATAGAGATATGATTGTGCACGTGTATTCATAGGATGAGTGTACATACCGCATACGTGTTTAGCTTTGATTTTACTTCAATTCGCAAAGAAATAATTGCCGGTCCGATAACCAGCGCACGCGGATGATGACGTGATTTTTAGAACCAGTATCGACGAGGTGCTCGCATCTAAAGTGTGAACGGTCTGAGAACACGTTGGGCACTAGCACGATCGGACTTTCATCTTTATTTTTGAAAAAGGATTATTATTCTTGATAGAAAGCAAAAAGAGAGCACCGTCCGTACCTAAACTCTTGTCACGTGCCCGCGACTACATATGCACTGTATGCATGAGCATATATATATAGCAGCAGATTAGCAGAGCAGTTAGCTGTTCGCTTGGCCGTCCGGCTTTATTCGTTTGGACGGCCCACGGCGGTCGGCGACGTGCATGCCGAGTCACGAGAGACGTGTCGTTGTCGTCGCCTGCAATAACACCGACACTACTGTACTGTAGTCTCGCCTTGGCCTCTTTGTACTGTCGTCTTATGCATGCTTCTACGTACTATTAATTGATCCATGATGCACACACAATCACTACTCCCTAGCTCGATCGTTGTCTGCTCTGATTGGCCTCTCCATCTTCATTATTCGCACATACTACTGTGTACATCCTAGTACATACTACACGATACAGTACGTACATCACTACAGCAGCGTGCCGGCTGCGGGCCGCACGTCACGACCGCGGCGGCCGGCAGCGTCGCTTCACCGCAGTCGAAATCCAAAAAACAAAAGCAGCAGCCGCCGGGTCGTCGTCCTGTGGCCTATTCTATTCCACGACATTTTAGTTGCAAAAGCCGGTGCCATTTTAATATAGTAGACTCTTTTGAGAAACGTGTTTTATGATAGGGAATGCATAGTGAAAGTTGTAATAAATAGTGTATTTGGGCAATTTTTTTGGCTAACTAAACAAAGCCTTTATTCTAGCTACTGCAAACAACAACTCTTGTGCACCGCGCATACTCTATCCATCTCAAAATATTTGTCATTCTAGACCTCTTTCTGTGTGTCTAGGCTCATGGTATCTTCTATGAACCTGGACATGTTCTTTTTAACATTTTTCAATCAATTAAAACGGATGGAGTATTTATTCGAGCAAACTAGCTAGATTCCTGAAGCGCCACAAATTGGCACCAGTTTAAACAACAATGTTGTTATATTTTAGAAAAAATGGTTATAATTTTTTATATTAAATTACTTTTATATTTATGGATAATGGGAAACTACCATTAGACACACTCAAAAAGGCCCAATTTTAATTAGTTCAGACAGTTGGATGACTTAAAGAGTGCATGATTTTGTAGTTGTGAGTTGAAAATCATTCCGTGACTTTTCCATGTGCTCAAATCGATCATCGATCGATCAAATCCTCTGTTGTACCCGTAAATCAGCATGTTCGATCTCGCTCTCGACATGATCGATGCGCATCACGACGTGGCGTGCATTATATTTGATGTGATGCACACAAACCGTACCGGACATACGTGATACGTCCTGTCTGATTATATAGCCTAGGGTAGCGGCTGGTGCTGGTGGTCTGTCTGTCATCGCTGCATTATAGTCGACGGATAGATGATTCCTCAAGCACCACAATGCAAACAACACATCATCATGTGCACAAAATGTCGACACTCTCGCACGACACTACGTGCAGCATGCTGTCCAGTGATCTACCGATCGATTCTCCCATCATCTCTCTATCTAGACAAGCATATTTGTTAAGTTAGTATAAGCTTCTTCTATAGCTTATTTTTAAAGCTTCAATGGCTACAAATTTATAGTGAGGGTTTAGGAGAGGCTCCATGCTCTTAACACGAGTAGAAGAGGATCGAGCCCTGGCCGACGACCGGTGCTAGCTAGATCCATCCCAGCTCTCTGTGTCTCTGGATCATGGATCGCTAGGGACGATTGATTATAGATGGGACCATCCTTGCATGTACTATTGGAGCACCACATGATCTATCTGATATTTATAGAGCCATGGATCAACCTCTTATATTGTCTTGCCTGCTCCATCAACACCAATGGATCAGTCCGATGCATTCAACAGACAGCTACTCCCTTCGTCTTCAAAAGAAATGTTATTCTTATTTCTTGAGGACTCAGATAGTTTAAACTTTAACTAAGTTTATATAAAAAAGTACTAACATTCGTGAGGTCTTGTAGCTGGCGGAGGACGTGTGCCTAAGCGCCGAGCATGGAGAGGAAGAAGGGTCCGCCCGGATTAAGGTCTCGCGGATCTCGGTCCCCATGGGAAGCGTCAATGCTGCGGCCGCAAGCGCGAGCAAGAGGGCGGCCGGGGGGGGCTCAGGACCGCCACGAAGATAATCATTGGGGTGTGTGGTACGATATGGGGGATGAGGTGGAGCGGGGTGGAGAAGGAAGCTGGTGATAGGATTTGGAGGGTGGGGTGGGAATGGCTTGGTGGGTCGGCTAAGAAAGGGAGGCCACTGCACAACCAAACTAGTGATGGACTTAGGTCATGTGATCACGCAGTTCGCGCTATAAGAGAAGGCGTAGCCGATGGGAGAATTACATGCCGACTTGGTGCAGGTGGATCGAACCACTCGATCATATAGTTTCATTCTACAAGAACCATATGATTGAAATAGGAGTCCATTAAAATTATTAATTTTTTGGATGGGTTCGGAGAACCTATGGAGTCTATCTAACCGAAGCACACCCATCATCTCTAGTTGGCTAGTCCTGCACAACATTGTCTTGCTCGTCTTTTATCGTGAAAGATGTGTCGTCGTCGATCCTCTCTCGTCGGGCCGGCGCGCCTCACATGCATGCATGCTTCGTGCTACTGTTAGCCCACCACTGTCGATACACGACGAGCGGACCAGGCCTACTAAACAAGCATAGGAAGGCTATATATACATGTAACATGTTTCCAGTTGGAGCTACTAGTAGCTGGCCAATCGAATGCCAGTTTCGGCAATTCGTGGTCGGCGACGCATCAGTGCAACTTCCGGTTCGGTCTAGGATCAGATGTGTGAGGTACCGCGCCTCGTGTATCGGCACAACCAAATAAGGATTCGGATGTGCTATGCAGAACTGTTTTCTTTTTGATGATTACTAATAAACTATAATATAGGGTAAGCCTACAATGTTATTTGACAACTATATATAACACTGAATTTCATTGCAGGTGTCTAGATTATAATACATCCTATGAACTTGGACATATGTTTATCTATTTCATAGCATTTTTAATAAATTTAGTAAAAAAACCCATAATGTCATGTGGTACGTGACTGATGAAGTATGTGTACTATATCCTTTAATAGAAGAAACGAGTTGTAATTGAAATTGCTGGCACTATCGGAGTCGTACACAACAGTATGTATGTAATTTCCGGTCGTGAAGAAAGAAAAGGTTTTCCAACAAGCAGTACGTTACGATGCCGCGCTGGGTAGCATCGGATGGCAACGCGCAGCAACGTACGGGAAGAAGACGCAGCCGTGGTAGTTGGTTTGGCGGCGCGCGCACGTGCACGGCGATCAACCAGCAGGGGTTCAAGCTCTGACTCCTGCCGGGCCCTGTGCGATCAACCGGTCAGGTACGTATTGTGGCACCTGACATACATGCATTATTAATCCAGTTAGCAGTGGACGGACGTGAGCACCGAGGTGATGGTGGGTGAAAAGAGCGTGCGTGCATGTCTCACAGATGTAAGCCTCGATCGGGGTCCACGGCATACGTGTCGTGTGGAGGTGGAGTCCACGTACGTTTTGTCCAACTGATTGATGCACTCAGGCAGAGAGGGTAACGAAATGCAAGCGCAAGTTTGCTACTGCAATCTGCAGCTAACGATGGAAGCCTTGCCTTGGCGTGGCACCGGCCGTACGTGTCAATGAAGGTGGATCGCCACACAAGACGAACCCATTGCCGGTAATCGTCATATTCGATCGCTACCGGCATCTGGGGTAAAGTTGGCGCGCGTCACGTACGTACGTACGTACGTGTGTCACCCCATTACTACTTGTGCGATAGTGGAGTGGTAGAGAATAATAGAGGATGACAAGCAGTGTACATTGTTGTTTCCCCCTCGATCTCTGCTTACGCATGAATTGAGCAAGTAAAAGCGCCCATCAATCTCGAGAGCAATCAACCGCTCCGCTTCTCATCTCATCAATCTCACCACAAAAAAAAAAAGAGCAAAGAAAAGACAACCGACTCCGACGACCCAGCCGTCACGTGTCCCGCCCGTTTAGCATTGCTTGGTTTGTTTTGTTCATTGTAATCTATATCTGCCCAACCAAAGTGAGGAAGAGAAAAAAAAAGGTGCAAGCAAACTTATGAAAAGCAACTAATGTAACTGCAAAAGGCGAGCGAGCAGCGACGCCGTCGACGTGGGGGCCGCCGGCGATCCGGAATCCTTTGCTCTGCTCTGCGTGTGCGTGCGCCGGATGGCTGCTTGTGTTTTTTGTTACGTGGCCGTCTCCTATTCCGGCGGGCGGGGCGGGCGCGTACAAAGAGGAAAGGGACACCCCGTCTCCTACTCCTACTCGTCTACGTACTGTACGTTGCAAATACCATAAAGCGCACGCGGCACGCACACGCATCGCCTCCTCCTCCTCCTTCGTCTCCGATCAAACAACCTCCGCCGCGACGCGATCGATCCGATCGCGGCGACCGGCCACGGCCAGGCCTCTCTCACCGGAACTCAATTTTTTTTTTTTGAGAAACTCACCGGAACTCAACTGAGAAAAAAAAACAAGCACCACCACCACGCTCGGCCCGGCCCGGCCCGGGTCTGTGCAGAGCAGGTGCCAGGCTTCCCCCATCAGTCCGATCGCCCAGGCTCCTCCACTAATAAATAGCCCCCCTCCCCATCGCAATTCACAATTCACAACCACCACCTCTGCTCACCGTCTCCTCCGATCCTCCTCGCCACGCACAGTTATCTTTTCCCATCACGACCAAACCCCACCTCCGGCAACCGCCTCCGCACCACCACAACTCCTCCTCCTCTTCTTCTTCTTCTTCTTCCCTTCGTCGGCGCGCGATCTCTTAATTTCCGGCCGGAAATAATAAGAGACGTTCTAGATACAGATTCTCTCTCGCCTTGGACTCTAGTAGCATCAGTCGTACCTAGTACAACTACAAGCAGCTCATCAATCAGGTGATTCTTGTGCTGCCCTCCGTCGTCTCCGCGCTACTAGTTTAACACACCCCACGCTGCACGCCCAAACCGCCGCGCCGGCCGCGCCACGCCAAGAGCGCCGTGCTCGCCTCGTGCGTAGCTAGCTTCTTCCCCCCGTGCCGCGCTCCGCGGGACCCATTCCAATCCATCCCATCCGACGACACCATCCACCTCTGCTGCTGCTGCTTCCTCTGCTGTAATAGTTGAACTGTAGAGGCAAGAGGAGCGAGGACAGAGCAGAGAGATGGGGGACGCGCCGCCGCCGCCGCCGCCACCAGGCGGCACCACCAAGAGCTACTTCGACGTGCTGGGGATCTGCTGCCCCTCCGAGGTGCCGCTCGTCGAGAGGCTGCTGTCCCCACTCCCCGGCGTCACCAAGGTCACCGTCATCGTCCCTTCCCGACCGTCATCGTCGTCCACGACGCCCAAGCCACCTCCCCGGCGCAGATAGGTAAAGGACCAATCCCATCCCATCCCATCCCTCTCCTCTCTTTGCTGGATTTTTCATCTCTCCTCCCCCTCCTCTCTTTGGGGAATTCCTTGCCGTTTTCTGTGCGGGGGGATCACTGATTGATGAACATGTAAAATAATGCTGCTCCACGGTCCGGATCCTTCCCAACCCAACTACCCCCGGCGGCGAAATCGAGCACGAGGCTTGATTGATGCCGCCAACCCAACACGCAATCCTCTTCCGCTGCGCTCTCCTTGTGTTTTTGCCCCTGAAAAAGGGCTCTTGGTTCGGCTCACGCACCTCGGTTTCCCGAGGTGGCTCCTTCCTCCTCAAACGAATCACGCAAAGTTCGTTTCTTCCTTGTCTTCCTCCGCTTCCTCTCTTCAATCCTCAACGAAAGGGAAAACAAAACTGTACCTTTCTGGACGATCGAATTTATCTGCAGTTTTCTTTTCATACCACCAATCAATCGAATGTTGGATTTTTTTGTTTATTTTTGTTATTTGGTTGACCGTTTGGTTATGGGGGCCACTCGAAACGGGCTCTCAATAATCAGACGTCTCATCTATGTTTGGCGTCAGCATCGCCATTAGGGATTTCCAGTCCTTTTCTATTCGATTACGATATCTGATCATTAATCAGTTGAAAACCCTGCTTCGATACAACAAGTTTGGTGCTGGGCTCTGACCCTAAAAGTTTGACCGGGTCACCGGGGGTTCAACAGTGGTTTTGTACCTGGTCCGGAATCTCTGCATGAAGGCCAGAGTTGGACTTTCCTTGATACCGTAGTCTTTCTGATGTATTATTCGTGTAAATTCTTTTTATGGGAAACTTTCGCTGTGATTTCAACTATTCCTAAAAAAAAAATCTTTTATGAGACATCTTACACAGCAACTGCATGTTCTATTAACCTTTCAATTTTACCTGCATTCTCGCAGTCATCACATTTCAGGTGAACGTCCCTGAACATGTCTTGATTTTGTCTTTGGTGTTTCAGTCAAGGTGCTGAACCAGGCCAAGCTTGACGCGTCTGTTCGAGCTTACGGCAGTGGCACAGAGAAGAAAACCAACAAATGGCCGAGCCCATACGTTCTCTTGTGTGGAGCTTGTCTGGTCGTATCGCTGTTCGCGCACTTCTGGCGTCCCCTGAAATGGTTTGCACTGGGGGCTGTTGCTGCCGGCGTGTTACCGATCCTTCAGAGAAGCTATGCAGCTGCCCGGAGGCTCACCCTCGATGTCAACATACTCATGCTAATTGCAGGTAAAAGAACTGGTTTACAGAATCACAGGGATGGTGCCTGTTTTTTTATTGAATTGGTCTTTGTTTGGGGATAAAATAAATATTTATCACTAGATTCAAAAGTACTTAGTTATATGGAAAGTCTGCAATTGAGAATTATTCTTCTATTGGATCATATAAAAACGATGTACATTGATGCTAGGACTAGTAGCATAGCTCCGTTTTATCATGTTGCTCATATAAACCGTGACAGATGCCCGCACTTTGGGGTCAATAATGCTGCTGCTAACATATCTGTCCATGTGACAGATGGGCTGTGAAAGAAAAGGGTTTGTGAAAAAGGAACCTTGCAAATTCTTTTGCCAGGACCAATATGATGCCTGCTTAGTGGGAAAGCAGAACCGATTCGGCACCCAACAAAAGTTTATGTCTCACTTGCCCAATCTTTTTCCTTCACATTAGGTTCTGGAGGGACCTAGATTTTCCACTACAACCACATTAAAAGGATATTGTTGATATGCTGCTCATGCATATGCTAAATGATACAGAACAATGCTGTCTTCAGTACGGTGATGTGACCTTAATAGGAAACTGTATTCCATTCGGAAGAAGAAACGTATCGTTTGCATCATACTTTGTAGCAATTTTGTTTTTAGCAATATATACATATGGAACTTATGAAGGAATATGCACAGCAGCTTGCAGTCATCACCACATTTCCTTGTTGGCACTACCCTCTCACCTATAACACTTATTTTTGGGTTCTGCCATGGCATGCATGGCTGGAATGCACTTCTATTTTTGGGTTCTGTCATGGCATGAATGCTTGGAATTTTGGTAGGTGGGTTAAATTGAAGAGTCTCACGTGTCTTATTTACTCTCTTTACAGTTTCTGGGGCAATAGCTCTGAAGGACTACTCTGAAGCTGGGTTCATTGTTTCTTATTCACTACAGCCGAATGGCTGGAGACCAGGGCGAGCCACAAGGTATTTCCATCTCTTTTAGCAGTTTATTTTGCCTAAGTAAATAATAGATGAAGGATTACAGAAGCCACACATAAACCACTAAATGTAGAAGGATCTAGTTCTTGACGTGTCAAATTTGTAAGCACATCTCAGACTGATGTGACATGCGTTGTTGTTTGATTTTGATGGCCCACTATCCCTGCTGATGGACCATAAACAGTTTTTGTCTGCCATTTGGATCATGGTTTGGGCCAGAGTCAGGTTCACCTTGCTGACTGTATCACCATTTAGCGTACTGCTGAGAGCATGGTGTCGTTGGCCACTGGAAAACTGTAGAAACCTTAAGTGAAGTTAAATGAACATTTTATCTAGTGGACTCAAACATGCACATGCAATCAATGCATGTGGAAAGCAGAGATGAAAACCTAATACTCCTAAGCAACAACCGAAAGTGATATGTTTAAGGAAAACAATAGCAGTTGCATATACAGACATGCATTTTGTACATATGTGTTATTTATTGTTTCGGAAAAGATCTAACTAAATGCTGGTTTGACATGCAGGCGACTGCTGGGATGTCAATCGCTAATGAGCATGTCACCACAAAAGCTGTGCTAGCAGAGACTGGGCAAGTGGTTGCAGCTCAGGACGTCAAGGTCAATACAGTAATAGCTGTCAAAGCTGGGGAGATCATCCCAATTGATGGTGTTGTTGTTGATGGACGGAGTGAGGTTGATGAGAGTACCCTCACTGGGGAGTCCTTCCCAGTGGCAAAGCAGCCAGAGTCCCAGGTCTGGGCTGGCACACTCAACATAGATGGTAATACATTCATTGGTTGAACTGAAATGTGTTAAATGTCTATAATAAGCTACTGATCTTTTGGTGATTCTGCATTGTTATGTGGCAGGCTACATTGCTGTGAGGACAACTGCTATGGCTGACAACTCTGCAGTGGCTAAAATGGCAAGGCTAGTTGAAGAAGCACCAAAACAGTAGATCTGATACACAGAGGCTGATTGATACATGTGCCAAGTACTACACACCCGGTAAGCTAGACATTTGAGCTAATTTTGCTACTAGTTTCCCTTTTGAGATGCCTACTGTAAATAATTACTAGAACATTAATAACAAGTTGGATGGCTTGTTTTCTTACTGCTACCTTGAACTGCACCTGTAGCTGTTGTTGTCATGGCTGCGGCAGTAGCAGTGATTCCTGTGGCGGTCAGAGCACACAACCTCAAACATATGTTTCAGTTGGCCCTTGTCCTTCTAGTGAGTGCTTGCCCATGTGCTCTAGTGCTGTCGACGCCGATTGCCACCTTCTGTGCTCTACTGACGGCTGCAAGGACAGGGCTCCTGATCAAAGGAGGGGATGTCCTTGAATCCTTGGCGAAGATCAAAATTGCTGCTTTGATAAGACCGGTACAATTACTAGAGGAGAGTTCTGTGTCGAGGATTCCAGGCAGTCGGTGGACGTGTTCCCATACAACAACTTCTTTACTGGTTAGTGTTGCATCCTTTGTACATTCTGCACAATGATTCTTTGGGTGTACTGATATCCTGAGTTTCATGGCTATTGCAGGGTTTCAAGCATTGAGAGCAGATCAAGTCATCCAATGGCATCCGTGCTTGTTGACTATGCTCAATCAAAATCAGTGGAACCAAAATCTGATAATGTTACTGAGTTTCAAATCTATCCTGGAGAGGGAATATATGGTGAAATTGATGGGGAAAGAGTTTATATAGGGAATAAAAGAATTTTGTCAAGGGCCTCATGTGAAACAGGTTGGTAAACATGTGAGCTCCATATTTCCTAGATACCACCAAACTTCCTGTTAAATCAGATAAGAGCCTCGGCACTTTCCGTGCTTGAATGGAGACACTAAGACAATACATAGAAAGTTTTTTGTTTCAGGAATATTAATCAACAACTGTCACTCTCAAAAGATGTGTGCATTTGTACTTAACCCATCTTGTTGTCTGACTAAAAAACCCGATTTTATTAGTGATTTTAACTTTTTTTTGTGAGTTTTGTTGTCTAAAATTACAGTATTTGACCTTTGAGCAATTACATGCCCCTTTCTTTGCTTTAGTTCCGGACATGAAAGACATGAAAGGAGTCACAGTTGGATATGTCGCCTGCAAAATGGAATTGATTGGAGTATTTACTCTGTCGGATTCCTGCCGAACTGGATCAGCTGAAGCCATCAAGGAGCTGAGATCAATGGGTATTAAGTCAGTGATGCTTACTGGAGATAGTGCTGCAGCGGCTGCATATGCTCAGGGCCAGGTAAAGACATGCTATTTCTGTGATATTACTCATTTTGCCCATTCTTAGAGGATCTGGTCACTTAGTTTGCTCCTGTCTTCTGCCAGCTTGGGAACATCCTAGACGAGGTTCATTCTGAACTCCTCCCAGAGGACAAAGTGAGAATTGTTGATGAACTCAAGGAAAAACATGGCCCTACGCTGATGATTGGTGATGGCATGAATGACGCCCCAGCATTGGCTAAGGCTGATGTTGGAGTCTCCATGGGTGTATCTGGTTCAGCTGTCGCAATGGAGACGAGTCACATTACTCTGATGTCGAATGACATCCGAAGGATTCCAATGGCTGTCCAGCTGGCACGGAGGACGCACCGGACTATCATTGTGAACATCATCTTCTCAGTGATTACTAAGCTTGCAATTGTTGGACTTGCCATTGCTGGACATCCGCTTATTTGGGCAGCCGTCCTGGCAGATGTTGGCACATGCTTGCTGGTGATCATGTACAGCATGTTGTTATTGAGATCCAAGGGAGGGCAGAAAGCGAAGAAATGCTGTGCTTCTTCACAGCATGGATCACACGCAAAGAAGCATTGTGTTTCCCGCCACTGCTCAGATGGTCCGTGCAAGTCAACAGGCAGTTGCAAAGAATTGTCTGCTAGTAAGCACGGTTGCCATGATCATGCTCATGGTCACACCCACTGCAAAAAGCCGAGCAACCAGCAGGCTACGGAAAAGCATGCTTGCCATGACCACGGCCACAGCCACTGCAAAGAGCCCAGCAACCAGGTGGTTACAGAAAAGCATGCTTGCCATGATTACAGCCACAGCCACTGCAAACAGCCCAGCAGCCAGGTGGTTACAGAAAAGCATGCTTGCCATGACCATGGCCACACCCATAACCACCAAAAGGAGCCAGGCAACCAGGTGCTTGTCGAGAATCATGGTTGCCATGACCATGAGCATGGCCACTGCAAAGAGGCCAAGACTTCGCAGAGTTCTGACAGCAAAGACGCATGCCATGGGCATCAGCATAACCATTGCGAAGAACACAACCATTCACATTCTGCGGGTGAGCATGACTGCCATGTGCATGAGCATAGCCACTGTGAAGAGCACAGCCATCCACATTCTGCAGTTGATCAAGCTTGCCATGATCATGAGCACGAGCATCGCTGCCATGCCGAGCAGCAACCTGTGCACACTGTGGATTCACACCACTGCCATGACCATGAGCATGAACATGTCCATGGGGAGATTGAGGAATCAGAAAAGGACTGCCATGCTGAGCTACAGCACCACCACAGCCATTGCTGCCATGAACCACATGAGCAGGAGAAGAAGATTGCAGCTGAACCGGTTCAAGAAATCTCTATCTCAATCGGTTCACTACCTTATGAGAATCACGAGAAGGATGATCAGTGCAGCCACCATAGTGAAGAACACAAGGTGGAAGATGGCACAAACCATCTGAAGGCGAAAGGCTGCATTCCACCTCCCGCGGACCACTTGAGCAGAAACTGTTGCAGCGTGACCAGCAACAAGGGGTGCGGAAGCAAAGGGAAAGACATCTGCCCCAGCTGGCAAGCTGTGTGCACCCGGGAGGCCAGCCGATGCTGCAGGAGCTACGTGAAGTGCCCCAGGACGAGCAGCTGTTGCAGCCACACCATGCTGAAGCTGCCTGAGATCGTGGTGGAGTAGGGTAGCGGGGAACAAAGTACATGCCCATATGAACAGCTAAGGTAACTCATCGGCATAAGATAGTAGGCTGCCGGTGCAGAGTGTTGGATCTAGTTGTAATCTATGTATATAGGTTTGCTCAAGAAAATGTAGGATTTTGATCAGGCAGCAGTCTGAAAAGAGAGGACTCTGCTTGATTGTGTTATTGCTCCTCAGCTTGCATCTCCTGTAACACATGGCTCCAGGAGTTGCAGCTGAGACTAGTGTTTGATGAGGTGCAGTGGGAGTTGCTAGCTCGGTGTGGTACTTAATCGAGGAAAGTAGAAATCTGTTGGTGTCTGCATTCTTGTTACTCCCTTCTTGAGATCATAGATCTGTGGTTCTATTAATGGAGCCCAAAGCCTGTATCATAGATCATTCTAACCATTGCAGGGCAAGACTAGCTGCCCTAGTGTTCTTAACGATGAACTGGTCCGAAAGCAACAGCATTCAGCAATGCTAGCTAGTGATATAGTGCAGGCCATAATTCAGACTGAAAAAGTGTGTATGGCATATATGTACAACGCGAACGTCTGGAATAAAAGATTGGAAATTTAAAGGCCCTTTAAAACATCAAAATCTTATTGAAAGGCACAAAAACAACGTTGTGACGGCGCTTTAATCGTGTATTTACCATGGTATTAAATAAACAAGACATGATTTAAGATTATATGATATACTATGTAATTTATGATGAAATGGTACTATAGTTGGGAGAGAGAGAAATAGGAGTAGAAGCAAACGCGTCTCATGCAAAATCTTCATTATGTAGCTTTAAATCCCAAGCATAACAAACCCATTAGGATGACATTGATTGTACTACCATATAGAATTTTACTCTAATAAATAAAAGAATGAGGAAACAAAGAAACCGAGTTGCATACAAGACCTAATTCCAAACTATAGCAAGTATCAAGCTTTGCATAGGAAGAATATATAGGAAGAATATAGTGTCTTCCTATAATGAAACAAATATGATTGGTAAAAGAGACACAAAGTGAGCTCACTAGGAACACATATTAAGAAACACATGACTTAGAGTAATTTGTAAGGTAGTATTTTGCTGATATGACAACATAAATACTCACTATAAACAATATGGGTCGGGATTGCTTCTATGGCATTCAAGTCAACATAAGTCAATTTTTCATGATTAAGACTGCTCTTAGTGAAACTACCACAAGAGTCCATAAAACTACCGCTCGAGGTTCTTTCATCAAAGAGATTTTTTAAATGATTGGTAAGTATCTACAAGTATCAAAATATAAGAATCGTTCAATGGGCATTTTTTTAGAAATATGTTAAGTACCTAAAAGTACCAAGAAATACAAAAAATATAAGATAAAGTATGAAAGTAGTGGGCCTGATATGTAATTTTTTAATAAACTTTTTTGTTTTATTTTAATTTAAAATTTTCATTCAAAAGTACCCATAAGTACAAGCAAAATTATCATAGGTACCCACAAATACCTATAAGCACTTGTAGGTACTTGCCAATCATTTCAAAAAAAACTTTTTGATAAGTACAAAAATTTTGGTAACATCCATCATTTTCAAAGAGAACGACTTTCCTATTTTAAAAAACCTTTTGAAAAGAGGGCCCTGAAATTTTCGAATACCCTAACATGGGCACAATCCAAGTCTCATCTTGCACATAACACAAACTAGAGCAGGAATAGAATAATCCGGACAAATTAACAGGTGCCACTATTGTAAAACCTCTTCGCTTCCTTCAACCATGCAAATTTTCGACAGCAAGCTGCTACTGCTGGAGAGGAAACAGGAAAGACCTTGTTGTGTTGTCCGGCCAACCTTTCCACCTCAGTCCTGCTCCCAAGATTCTTCCGTACTTTCCCCCATCCACCATCGTCTAGATCTCCCCCAACCCAGTAATCCGCACCAATCGCCCGCGTGCTCTCGCTCCTTGTCGTGTCCGCCGCCGCCGCCGCGAGCTGTTGTGCTGTGTCGTTGGCAGCCTCGCCACCGAGGTCCTCTTCCCCGCCCGCCACTCATATCCTCGTGGTGGACTAGCCGTGGAGTGAGTCGAGGTTCATTCAGCCGGACGAACTCGAATCGGCTCATTTCGTTTGTTGGTAAGTTGCCCGAGCTCGCCTTGTTCTTGGGACCTTTTCCCTTTGGCTGTGGCTGCCAGCTGTGACTTGTCAAGTTCGATTTTTTCCCCCGGTTATCCACTTAGCTATGTGCTTCTGTTATGCGTGGTGTCATAGTAATCGATTCGATATTTCATCCATAACCTAGCCGTAGTGGCGTTGATTCAGACCTTAGTCTTCGAGCTGAATTCACCCCTGACAGTGCCGGACGCAGGATTATACAAATGGGTGTACATGGATTCTTAATTTTATTCCTAAAGATATATTATTTTATTACATAATTTTTAACAACTTGTTTATACTAACCATCCTAAATATACAGAAAAATATATTTTTTACAATAAATTTAAATTTTAAACTTTTACAACATTGTTAGTTTTTCTTATCGAGGCCGCCTCATTTCTATTACGACAAAGAAAATATATTTTTACACACCAAGAAACACAAAGAGAGAAGATGTGGAGGGTAGTATTTTGAAAGCCTAACTTATAGCTCGCGCTAAGTAGGCCTTACGGGACCACTAAAAACAAATACTGTTTGAGAACAAGTTTAATCAGACAATATGAACATAGCACGACAAAAGCAAGTGGTTAACGAAATCCTCAAGCTTGCTGTAGTTCTAGAATTATAATTTAGTTGGGACAGGCAACCTATCACTTTTTATAATAACATATTTAAAAAACAATCAATTTTCTTTTAAGTAGCGATCATGATATTTTTTGAAAAGATATTTTATATAGAACCTTCATTTTTAAAAAAATATGTGTTGTTATTATATTATTTTTAAAAGTATCTAGATGCGTACCCAAATGTATATCCTTCAAGTATCTTACACGGAAAATTTTTGTATACGAGAAATGTCTCTCTGCATTACTTTGGAGGGACTAGCCCCACCAGCCTATGAGACACACCGGCCTAGGGTCCACATGTCACGCTGCCAGTAGCATGAGTGTCTCCGCAATATCGCATAGGAGGCTTATCCATTGAATACGGTATACTCCACCCACCCTAGCATGGCTCTAATATGCCCAAAGAAAGTCACCGATGACTTTCTCCGTTATGGATGTCATCCGTTACTTATCTAATTGTTGTTACCGCATCTGGATTCCCTCTCCTCCACAACAACGACTACCTATGTTCTGACAACACTAACAAAATCCGTTTCATAAGTAGATAATAAAAAACAATTACCAAAGATATTTGTTAGTATTGAATGAAATTCAAATTTTGAATAATCGAATATTTTGAAACAACTCTGCTTCAAATGAGTCAAATAATCTTTAGTCAATAATACAATAGATGTATTTTTCCTCACTAACCACAAAATGTAAAAAACATTAATTATATTGTACAAATGATGGCCACAATTCTATCTTTTTGCAACAATAGTGTTTGTTTTCGAATCTAACCATGGTTTTACCTACTAAATTTGATATTTTTGTAATAGTAGGGTTTGTTTTCGGATCTGACCATGATTTTACATACTTAGTATTTTTAAAGAGGTAAGGCAGAAGGCGAGGCAATATGCCACCACTCAGACGCTAGGCGGTAAGCGAAAAACGACATATTACTTTATCTATAAAAAAAATCAGCTAGGCGGTAAGGCCAAAGGTGACGCCTTACTTTATCTATAAAAAAAAAATAAAAAAACCAATGGGCCTGAAGATGAAAAAAAAGGCCCATTAAGCCTACCAAACCCTACCAACCCACTCCCAACCCTTATCCTCTACTGCCACCGCCTCCGACCCCAGCCTGCCTCCGCCGTCGCCGCCCATCTGCCTCCTCCTCCGCCGGCTCCTGCCACCACCTCGACCGCCCACTCCTGCCACCTCCGGCCGCGTCAGACTGGAACGGCGTCGTTACGGCTCCGTACCTCGTCGGCGCAGCGTCGGCGAGGTTAAGCTGTGCTTCTAATCTCTTCTTCCTCCTTCCGTCTACCTCCGCCGATCTTCCGTTCCACACATCCATCTCATCACTCAACCATTGAATCTAATCCACAAGCTAATTGAGTTTCTCGTGGCTCGTGGGGACAAATCAACCATCGAGTGGCAGATCGAGCACTAGGGGCCAAATCACATGCATCTGACTGAGTTTTCTATGGCCAAATCGTGAAAGAGAGGGAGCGCGACCAGACCTACGAGCTGCGATGGAGGGAGATGGCCGGATGAGCAGTGCCCCCGGCGGCGCTCGTGCCTCTACCATGCTCTTATCTCCGCCCACTCCCGTGCCTGCAGGGACTCCGGCCAGTTAAGTCCAAGCCGTTCAGATCCGCCTGCTCTAGCGTTTGCATCGACTCCGGCCGCTCCACGCCGTCCAGGTACACGAATCGATCTGCGTTAGTTTTCCTGCAGCTGCTCCTCAACTTCTCCGCGCCCATGTCCTTGCTCGAGGCCATGATCGACAGGAAGACGACGACGCTCACGCCGTCCAACTGGGACGAGCTCGTCCGGTTGTTTTTGTGGGACGAGCTCGTCCGGTTGTTTTTGTGGGACGAGCTCGTCCCGGAATCCGATCGAATATTCCTATCGAAGAACGGCTTCATCCCCCCACTCGTCAAGCAAACACCGATGAGGACGGAGCCGCTCCATCCCGTTTCATCCTATCCCACCAACCAAACGCACCCTAATTTTTGAGGTCTTGCTGGGTTTAGGGAGGGTTTCGTGTGAGGTGAAACTTTCAAGTTCTGGGCGAAAACGTGGAACCTCCTAGTCATTCTGGAGGCCTTTGCGAATCATGGATGGAGGTCTACCAGTTAGTATCTTAAAGGCGTTGATAATTGTTATTAAGCACTTTTATTCTTTAAGAATTAAAAGCCTGAAGGCATTAAATGATTAAACTGAAGATTTCCTTTTCTCCATGTTTATCAGGTTTCATGATGGTGATCTGTTCTATCAGAAGAGTGCTTATGGATGATTGCATGACTGTAGCTTGCTAGATTGCAAGGCCTGGAATTGTCCTGATTATACTACATGATGGCACTGCGCAGTAGATCTTCGCCTAGAAGGCCTCTGTGGATCTTTGTCTTGGTTGCTTTTGTTTGTGCAGTAGCCATAGGAGCTTATCTTTACACTCCACGGCATTACACATCTTGTTATCTGGTACCATCAGAAGGCTGCAATACTCAGCCTCCACCAGAACCTACCAGGGTATACACTGATGATGAGATTGCTGCTCGTGCTATCATGAGAGACATCATTCGGTCACGACCGGTGCAGTCGAAGAATCCAAAAATTGCTTTCATGTTCTTGACGCCCAGTACATTGCCTTTTGAGAAGCTGTGGGAGAAGTTCTTCATGGTATGTTTTTTTGCTGTATTTTCAAATTGCAGTGAATACATGTCGAGGTAGTAAAGAGCTTTAACAGAATTAACTATTGCACTAAAACCTCAATGGTAATTGTTTCATCATGCAGCACCGATATTTTTTGGAAAAAAACAAGAAAGGAAATATTTATGAATATCATATTTTGTTAATGAACTCAGTTTGACATACTGTCTCATAGAACCAGGATATGTTCATAGTCACTTTCTCAGCTGGGTGTGTATGAGTACCAATGTAGCCACTTGGGTGTACTTTCAGGGACATGAAGACAGATACACCATATATGTCCATGCATCAAGAGATAGGCCGATTCATTCAAGTCCGATATTTGCTGGCAGGGATATTCGAAGTGAAAAGGTATCTAATTGTAATTGGCATAAGCATGTATCATTTTCTTTTATCCTCTAATTGATTTTCCCATAAAATATTTGTTAGGTTTCTCTATAATACAGATTGCGTTTGAGAAAAAATCTGGTGTTTCTTGCAAATGACATCTATATGATTGCATTACTCCATACTTTAAAACGATGAATATAGTTTGTAGGGTAAGACCCAGGATTTAGTAATGGCATGGCCTGTAGTGCCTACAATAGTTGTGCCTAAGGTATTTAAACATCAAAGTTTTTATTATAATTGATGTAGAATCTAATTTCATTTTGTTACAGGTGATCTGGGGTACAATTTCTATGGTTGATGCAGAAAAGAGGCTCTTGGCTCATGCCCTACAAGATCCTGAAAACCAGCATTTTGTCTTGCTTTCGGAGAGGTTCATCATTTTCATTTCTTCCCATCTAAACGTGAATGCTCCCCATCCTAATACTTTCTTCTAATTGCAGTTGTGTGCCACTTCATAACTTTGATTATATATATAGTTATCTCATGGAGACAAACGTTAGCTTTGTTGACTGGTAAGTGAACATACTGAAGGTTACATAAAGTGGTATGCTAATTCTCCCCTTATATAGAGCAGAGCAGATACTTGATTTAGGATAATTTTTTCTTCAACTCATTATTTTTAATAAGCACAATCGTTTCATGAT
Organism: Digitaria exilis; assembly: GCA_015342445.1. Lineage (NCBI taxonomy): Eukaryota > Viridiplantae > Streptophyta > Magnoliopsida > Poales > Poaceae > Digitaria > Digitaria exilis. The sequence continues at coordinate 3,225,736 of JACEFO010002056.1, read as the reverse complement.
TGATTGACATGAATTTTTTTCTTTCCCTTAGTTTTGATGATCCTGGTCCACATGGAGCAGGTAGATATTCTGATCATATGCTACCTGAAATTGTGAAGAAAGATTGGAGAAAAGGTGCACAGGTGATAATTTCATAAAACTGATCTCCCTAGAAAGTTGAATTTTATTGTTACAAACATGTTATTTCATTTCTCCTTGTCTGTGGATTTTATTTTCTGTAGAGTAATTTCTATGGCTTCCATTCCAATATTTCTCTATCGTCCAATTCAACAACTTATAACAGTTGTTTTTGGGTTCCCTTGGTTTGACTTCCGTCACTGACATATTTTTCTCTTTCAGTGGTTTACAGTGAAACGGCAGCATGCAATTCTTATTCTTGCTGACACCCTTTACTATGGCAAGTTCAAGCGCTACTGTAAGGTGGTCCCTTGCTCCTTACCCAAAAAAATGAATAACTTTCTAGGACGCTTTGTCTTAGCAAAAGCAATTTCGAATTATTTTTCATGTGTAATATCCAGAGCTTCCTATAATATCAGACAACAGGTAAAAAAATGAGAACATTTTTTCCTCAGAATCTGCTTCATTCATTCTAGATATTTACGTGACATATCAGACCTTAGCACATACTAGCACATAACATTTGTTTGTTAATTAGGTGCATTTTTCCCCCTTTCCTGAAAATGTACGTTGTTGCTAATATTGTGATTGCCACTTTGCAGCCAGGAAATGAATGGCACAACTGCTATTCTGATGAGCACTACTTGCCGACTCTCTTTAATGTAAGCATTCAGAAGCTTCTAGATGAGCATTTGTTGTCTTTGACTAGCCAGCAACACTTTACTGAAAGAGAGACTACTGTATAACATTGCATCTGTATTTGGTGGCTGCAGATGGTTGATCCGACTGGAATTGCCAATTGGTCAGTGACACATGTAGATTGGTCCGAAGGGAAATGGCATCCTAAATTATATAGGGCTGTTGATACAAGCTTTGAGCTGCTCAAGAACATTTCCGTAAGCTCTTTGTTGATCTTGATTGTCTAGAGGCAAACAAGTCATAAGCTTTGGGTTTATCTAACAATTTTCCAAATGCCTGCAGTCCATTGATGAGAGTGTTCATGTCAGCAGCAACGCTAAGGTAGAGTAATTTGGTCCTAGCTTCACATGTTCCTTGTCAGCATCAACTTAAGCCGCTCCTTGTTGCCTGGAAGATTTAATACACAATCGTTGTCATCTTGCAGCATATAGCGCAGAGAAGACCGTGCATGTGGAACGGCATGAAACGGCCATGCTACCTGTTCGCACGCAAGTTCTACCCTGAGGCGCTTGACAACCTAATGAACATATTCTCAAACTTCACCATCATATGAGGAACGGATCAGAGGCTCCAAGCTTCCCACCTTGGCCCTAGGTGAGCAGTCAGCAGTGTAGGGGATGTACTTGGTGATGGAATCCATTAGCTGATGGAAGCAGAAACACCGTGACGCCGCGGATAACTCAACTCTGTCAATTCAGATTATGCCACCTGCTGTCATTGCTGTACTCCCAAGTAGATTACTGCTTATAGCTGAGCTATGTTATCTGCCAGCTCTTGAAACGGCAAATTTTGCTGGTGTAAAACATTGGCTCGGTGTCTGTATGAACTGTTGTTGATGCTGCTGATGAATTTGGTCGTATCACGTATGATGACTTGTCTTTCCACAAATAACCTCAGCTATCTGTTGTTGATGTTGAAACGGGCCGGAAATCGTTCAAAGGACCTTTTGCTTTGGACCGTACTCGAGGCCCATGAACGCATTATGGCCCAAAGCCTTATGGAACTAAAGTTTTTCAAAGAAAAAAAAATGTCTTATGGAATGGAAGAAACTTGCGCATGTGTAATTTTTGTTCGAGTGCTTGTTTTATTTATATAGCCAAAAACCCTAAACCCTCCTCTAAAAAAGGCCAAAAGGGGGAAAAAAGAGAGAGAAAAACTCAAAATCCCCCTCTTCAGCGGCGGCGGATACGAGTAAGGTGATCGTCGACGAGTCTCCAGTAACCACCATGAGGCCACCACGACGAGGCAAGTAGCACCCAAAGCAAACCATGGCGTCATTGCCAGACGCCGTACACGTTCAATTCCTCGATCGGCTTTAGTCTGACTGACTGACTGACATGATGTTTTCGCTTATGGCAGGACGAGGACGCGGCGGGATGGCGGGAGGAAGAGGCGACGGCGGAGGCCGCGGCAGGAGGTTCGGCGGAGACGATGGCAGCGACCGGAGGTTCGGCGGTAGGAGCGGCCCGTTGAGAGGGGATGTAAGGGGCAGGAGGCCTGGCGGCAGGATGCCGGCCGGCGGCCGCAGCGGCGGCGGCCGCGGTGGCGGGATGAAGGGCGGGAGCAGGGTAGTCGTGCAGCCCCACAAGCACGATGGCGTCTTCATCACTAAGGCCAAGGAAGACGCGCTCTGTACCCGGAACATGTGCCCCGGCGAATCCGTCTACGGAGAGAAGCGTGTCTCTGTCCAGGTTTTTGGCCGTGCTTCCATCTCTTTATGTTTCTTTTTTTTTCTTTTTACAATGTGTTATGCAATGTGCCAATGTGGGTGGAAAACTGGAATCTAAAGCTGTTTGTCTGTCTGACTGACCTGATATTTTAGATACATATGCATCAAAAGAAGGTTTATTTCAGAAACCACATGACACAACTGTTCATATATGGTCATCTTTTGTTGTTCGGTTGTTTCTGCATTACAGAAGGAGGATAGGACAAAGGTCGAGTACAGGGTGTGGAATCCCTTCAGATCCAAGCTGGCTGCTGCCGTGCTTGGCGGTGTTGACAACATCTGGATTGTAAGCCTGTTTACTTAATCGAGACACGCATTACTTAACTTGCCCGTTCAGTGTGAAAAAAGTCTCTGCTGTGAGCCTGTGACTGTCATAATGTATGATTTGTTTATATAATTTAGGCTCCTGGAACACGGGTGCTCTACCTTGGTGCTGCATCTGGAACAACCGTGTCTCATGTGTCTGATATTGTTGGGCCGGTGAGACATTGCACTACCACCTATGCCAGTTGTTTATTACTTGGTTGGTTTAGTTATTAATGAATTTGATCACATCACAGGAAGGGTTGGTCTATGCTGTTGAGTTCTCTCACAGGAGTGGAAGGGACCTTGTCAATATGGCAAAGAAGAGGACTAATGTGATTCCCATTATTGAGGATGCCAGGCACCCGGCAAGGTACAGGATGTTGGTTGGCATGGTTGATGTTATCTTCTCTGATGTTGCACAACCAGACCAGGCATGTACCCATCTCACACTAATTCCTTTGAACATTGCTTTCCTTAATGCCATGCTTATGAGTAATAACCCACTTATGAATCTCTGATAGTGTGCAACTGGGTGTTGATGCTTATTTTTGTTCTCTGCTTATGTTTTTTTTTGGTGATATTGGGCCTTAGCACATGATGAACATACTCGGATTCCCCTTCAGGACATCACAATGGATGATGCAAATTCGAGTTTCTGATGCGTATATGGCCTTATGCCAAATGCTAATATTTTTCTTTAGTTAAGATAAAAAAATATCAGTTTTATTTTTTCTGCATCAGTTCATTTTGTATTGTTGTTTGCTTCTTTCTTGGGGAGCATAGCATTAGGTACTATGGCCTTAGACTTCCTTAGTTTGGCAATTTGTATATATCTAAAAATACCTCCAGCTTTGACCTTTTGCATTGGTTGCTTTGATTTTCCACATGTAGTTTGATGCGTATGTGGTACTGTAAGTCACTGGCCAATGCTTATATCATAAGTTTGACTGGAATTTTAAACCATATTTGTGTCTTGTTGGTGTTGTACGTTGTACTGTCGGTACTATCATACGCTTGAATCTCTGATAGTGTGCAACTATGGGTGCTTATATTTGCGATATGCTTGATATCTGGACCATTTTTTTTTTTGTTTTCTTTGTGAGGGATGCATAGCATCTGGCACTTTATCTCCTTAGGGCACCCACAATGGGATGAAAAACCAGACAGTAAGCAATAAATGTTAGCTTACTGCTGGGTAGTAACCATTGTGGGAGTTGGATGAAACTACTACCAGGTCATAAGCTTATTGCTAGCAGTAACGAATTAAAAAACTATATACCTGCTGCTATTGCTCCCATCCCAAGTTGCTGCAGTTGTACTAGCCACGGAAGATTGGAGAAAGGTGATCTTTTTATCTCGATAGGACCCACCTTGTTGACTGCTCTAAAACAGAACCATTGTGGAGTATCACGTAACTATTTACTACCTGCTATGGTCCCACCGTTGCTTACTGCTTCAGCAATATACATTGCCCATGCCCTTAGATGCTTAGACTTTCTTTGTCTGGCAATTTGTCAGTTGAAATATCTGCAGGGTTAGACCTTTTAGTTGCTTCGATTTTCCTTATGTAATCTGATGTGCACCTAGTAAGTCACTTTCCAATGCTTAGATTTTGGCTTCAAGTGGATTTTTGAGCCACTTGTGTCTTGTTGATGTTGTACTATTGCATACCTTAAATATTAAGTCTTCAGAGCGAAATTGGACAGGCAGAGTCCCATATTTTGCCATTACATTTTTTTTTCAATTGTTGCTCGTTTTCCAGCTTGAGAAATAAATGTACACAGTATCATGATCCCTTGTGTTATTGGGATTTGATTGTGACTTATCATCAAATTTCTAAACTTTCCATTGGACGTCCTATCCTGCAGGCAAGGATCTTAGGCCTCAACGCCTCATATTTCCTGAAGTGCGGCGGTCATTTTGTCATATCAATCAAGGTACTACTTGCTGCAAATTTCATAAGCGAAGGGGTACATGACATGAGTGTGCCGACTTATTGTTATCATCTCTTCTTTCTTTTTCCTTTTCAAATTTTGTCATGTCAATCAAGGTACTAGTTGCTGCTAGTAATTTCATAGTCAAATGGTTAGAGGAGTGTGCCGACTTCTTTTTTTTGTTCAGTTTTTGTCATGTCAATTAATGTACTACTTGCTGCAAATTTCATAGTCAAAGGGTTGCAGGAGTATGCCAACTTGTTTTATCTTTCCAAAGCAACAGTCGATTTCACTGAATTAACAGCCTAACAATATATGACGAGCAGAAGATCGCCTTGGATTAAACTACTTGAAGCCTTCATTGCTCTGAAGAAGTTTTTTCTTTTTTTACCCAGGCGAACTGCATCGACTGCACGCAGCCTGCGGAGGCGGTGTTTGCCAGCGAGGTGGAGAAGCTGAAGGCGGAGCAGTTCAAGCCTTCGGAGCAGGTGACGCTAGAACCCTTCGAGCGCGACCACGCCTGCGTCGTCGGTGGCTACAGGATGCCCAAGAAGCTAGGCATCTGAATAAGAAATGATCAATTAATTGCCTAGATACATATACACGTTGATACTAGTTTACCACTACGGCGACGCGATCGAGCTCGTGATAGGTTTTACAGCTTCCTGGTTTGGCCTTCGAAAGTTTTGAGTAGGTCTTGGAGAATGTTGATCAAGTCCTTCAAATTTGGTTAGAAACAGTTTTGAGTAGAGACGCTGGTTGAAGTTGAACCACGAGCTAGCACTGCTTTGCAGTTTTTTTACTCTTGGAGTAAATAATGGTGACGCTATGTTTGGTGGCTTGGTTTGTCGTCGTCGTCGTCGTGATTGAGAGAGCCTTCAGTTAATAAGGAAGTTGGGAGTTGGGACGTACGCTGTGTTGTTGACGAGATCGCACGCCGGCCTGGTAGCTGGCGTCGACGTCGATGGAGCTGGGACGCGGCCGTTTTGTGCTCACAACAGACAAACACAATTGTTTCTGAACGGAAAACAATGGAAAGGCGATGGAATGCACGCCCTCTGTCGTCGCTGGACGCCACGGTGGAGATCACTTCGCCGCCGGCCGGCCGGTTGGGAGCTGCCGGGACGCGGCCGCGTTGTGCTGGTCGCCAGCGGTGTGGACGAGTGAGTGAGTCGCCATGGGAGCACGTGCTTTGCTGTCGTGGAGCAAGTGGGGTTGGTGGTTGGTTGTGCTTTATACCGTGTTTAGTTGTGGTGGAGAAAAAATATTTTTTTTTCTAAAATGCGTGTTATATGAGAAGGATGAATAGAAAAGGGAAAAAATGAATTTTTGAGGATGCGTGTTCTGTAAGTGTTCTGTAAAAGGGATGAATAGAAAGACTAAACGTGGCCGTGTTTAGTGTGCCACTCTAGTGCCGGCAGGCACCATTGCTATCTGGGTGCGGCCGACCGAGCGAAAGAAAGCACACAGATTTTGGCGGCGATGGTTATCCCTTTATCCTCCTGGAATATGGATTTCTACCCGCTTCGTTTCCTTTTCCTTGGCAAGGTTTTAACAAGAACCCACTTCGTTAAGAAAAAATTGTACTACAGTAGAGTATATTTAAAAAGGAAATCCACTAGCATTAACTTTGTGTAAACAATTCCGCACTCAATCACATGATGCTTTTACTCACAAGTTTTCTAACAAGTGTCGATATTTATCCAACCATTGATTTTTCTTATCTACTCATGCATGATTCATCTCACGACAGACGGTGTGGATAAGCCTTGCGAGTAGCGACCATATGTATTCATGTTGGTGTAAGCTGAGTATAATATCTCGATTGCTTCGTGATCCTTGATCCATCCTCCAAGTCAAACAACCGGTCGAGCAATTTCATCGCTTGGATCGGATACGATTCCTATCCATCCTGTCCTCTCAATCGCAGCCGTCCATCCTGCCTACTCACTCCACGCACCGTCCGTAAAGCGTACCGTGGCCCCCACGCGTCAGCGGTGGGCCCCACGAGACTCGGGACTCCCGACCACGGTGTGATCTCAACTCCCCGCGAAATAAAAACCACTACCAGCCTCTTCGTCCCCACCTTCTTCTTCCTCCTCCTTCCGCTCCCTTCCGCCTCTCGATTCCCCAACCCATCGAGGAGCTCCCGAACTCTCCCACTCCTCGCCTGCCGATCCACCAGAGCCCACACCACCGTCACGCACCCAGATGGGGTGCGGCTTCTCGTCCACCTCGTCGCCGGCGGCGCTGCGGCCGTGCGAGGGGGTCCGCGTCATCCACACCAACGGCTACGTCGAGGACTTCCTCGGCCCAGGCGTCATCACCGTCGCCCACGTCACCGGCTGCTTCTCCAAGGAAACCACCACCACCTCCTCCTCCTCCGGCTCCTTCTCCCCGCCGCGCTACGTCCTCTGCTCGTCGGCGCACCTGCTGCAACCCGGCCGAGGTCCCTTCCGCCCCGACGACCAACTCCAACCCGGCACCGTCTACTTCCTCCTCCCGCAGTCGGTGTTCCAGTCCGAGTCCTCCGCCGTCGACCTCGCCTGCCTCATGAACCGCCTCACCGCGCTCGCCCGGAAAGGATGCGCCACCGCCGCCCCCGCGTCCAACCCCATCGAGGCCCTCTTCGCCGGCGGCGGCGGCGCGTCGGCGGCGACGCCTCACGCCGGCGGCGACCAGGTGGCGAAGTCTCCTTGCCGGCCCGCGCCGTGGAGGCCTCGCCTCGAACGGATCGATGAGTCCATCGGCCGTAACTCCATGCGCAGCGCTTCCAGCCGTAGCGCCTGCAGTGAAGCTTGATGCGGTCAACATCGTCCACTCCCCTTCTAGCTTGGTTGTTAGATTTTTTTCCCCCTTTTGTTTTTTTTTTCTATACATATATACATACTGGTTTTTGTACATGATTGTTGTAGTAGTGTCAAATGGATTAATCAACTTTGTAAAAAGATAGTACAGAGACTTGGTTGATTCCAGATGAGATGAGATGGTCAAAATTCAGACTCTGGAATTGAAGACACCGTTCGATTTCTCCAAAAATTCGCTGCAATTTGCTGCACAGTGGCAAGGAAAGTTTAGCTCGGAGGTCGCATCATCTGGATGTTGCTGGGACGACAAGGCGACGAGCCCTGGGTTATAATTTCCACTTTCCAGGCCAGTGGACGTCGGCCGGTCGTCGCATGCCAGCGGTTTGAAGCGAGTGAGTGGATTTACACTGCTGACTCGGCAGCGACTCTTGGCGTCTTGCTCTGCATGCAGCCGGGGTCTGCATCACGCGAGTCGCCCTTGTGTCGGCGTCGCTTTCGATCGGCCTCCCTCGATCGCACCAAACGTAGCCTGATCTTGTTGACGTTGGTGCACGGACTTTTTAATAATCTACCATTAGCTTTCCTGGCACTTTACTTTCATTTCATAGCACTTTAGCAGCAAGTTGCGACACACCATGGGCAAGTATTTATCCGGAAATCCAAACATCGTGACCTGATCATATCGCCGTTTTTGTTTGTTTGTTCATCGTTTTTCCGCACAACATCGAGGGAAGGGAACGAAGATCTCTCTGAGGCAGAGGAGAAAGCGGTCTGTCTCGCAAAATTCGTCGAATCTGAACTTGTACAAACTACTACCACATGCATGTGCCATCTGGTTTCGTACGCCAAAGTCTGCAAAGTCGCCGTTTCTCTTCTCCCTCGCGTGTACGGCACACACCAAACGGTGACCGAACGCGCCAGGATTCTGCCCTCCTGGTGTGGGCCCACTCGGCGATTGATGACTACACTAATCTCCCTTTTTCTCGATAAACTTTTTTTAAAAAAAATTCTATGATCCATCAGGTCAGGTGGCTGGCTGGTCTCTTTCCTTCTACCGGCGCCAGCCAGCGACTGCCCACAGGTAGAGAGTAGGCGGTAGGCCATAGTTGATATAGCGAGCAAGGCCATGTTCAGATTCCCAACTATTCACTATTCATTCCAACTTTTTACTATTCATTCTAACTTTTCACTATTTCCTCCTCACAAAACACGTTTCCCAGCGAATGCTACAGTGTTTTTCTTATGCTACAGTGTTTTTTTCTACAATCTAAACACACCCTAATGGTTTTTTTTGTTTCTTTTTAGTCGGGACCGATGCTCCGGCCCCGACTTGTCAGGTTTTGTATTTGGTGCTTCTTGCTCCTTATTAATTAAGGCAGGAATTCATTTCAGGTCTTTCGAAAAAAGAAAAAAAAAAGAGTAGGCACACACACTAGGCAGCAGCTAGCTCCTCTCTTTCAGTTTCATCAGTGCACGAGCTTTGTTCCTGGCAGCAAGCCCTCCGGGTCTACCACCACCAAGGCGCCAACACGTACGTACGACAGCGAGTTGAAACATTCGTCGTGGTTTGGAAGCAATCGCAAGTATAAAAAAAAAAAGCTATGGTCTGTCACTCTCGCTCTCCCTCTGAGTCGTCGTTGCCGTCTATGTGGTAGACCGGACGCCGTGGCCCGGAGAACACTGCAACACCGGCGACTAACTTTTGATTCTGGCCACCGAACCTTTTTGAATCGTTCAAACCAACCAAACCGCAACTTGCGGTTTAGTGGATGGTGAAATCTTTCTTTAGTCAGGGCACCACCACTCTCTGTCAATCTTAACCGTACTAGTTAAGCTTGACGGAGCATCGATCAGATCAGCCATTTGGACCGTGCTGCATCACTTGTCAGTCTCAGTCGCCGCTGCCATGCAATGCAAGCAACGGCGCGGGTGAACATGAGTCGACGACTTGGGTGAGATTTTCCTCACTGGGCCCAACGTTTTATTTTATAAAAAAAAACCCTCCAAGAATCCGTATGCGGAATTGAAGGCCGCTGTTGTCAATGGTGTTCCTAGTATCATATGCTTGGACGCCAAATCTTTTGACTTTGGGCTTGGAAGAACTAATAAGTATTAATGTCTTTTGAAAATAACAGCATTAATGTCTCACAGTCTGATATTGGGCACAGAAGATAGGAAGAGCCAGTGATGCAGTATTTTGACTGTTTTTCATGCAATGGATCATCTACTCAACTAATTGCATAATCATTTTCAACAAGGTCGTAAAGACAGGAACTGAAAACCATTCTTAATTTGTCTGCTACGAAAACGAGCACTTGCCACCAACATTTACGGATAAAAGTCCACATATGTACAGAAACAACACTCAGTTTGCTGAACTTATGGCCCTTCCAACATGAGGTTATCACAGCAGTAACATCGACCCGAGCAACCACTACGGAATCTATCCTACAGGATAAATCTGGAATAGATTCATGGATACGAAGATCTCTAAAAGAATGTTCCACGTGTTGTGTCACGTGCGATTGACGACACATCGCTGATAGAAACACTCAACTAGAAGTTTGGAACGGTCGGCAAAACATCTTTTTCACATAACAGAATGCACAAACATGCAATTTTACTTTTCCATATATGCAACTAGAAATATCAGCTTTACCTGACAAACATTATCATCTTTCTTTTTTCTAGAACGTTCACATGGCTGTGCCTGTTATTCATGCTCGTGCAACGGTTCACAAGCTCAAATTATTGGGGGAAACATTTACGTCGACAAGGTCGCAAAGTTTGGAACTAAAATCAATTCTTAATTTATTGCTACGAAAATGAGTCCACGTAAGATGTAATCAGCATGCACATGTTAAGATGTAACTGGCAATATCAATTCGTAGGTCCTTAAGAAACATCCGCACAGGCATCACTTAGGCCACGATCTCAAAAAAAAAAAAAAAAGGCATCACTTAGGCCACCGAGTACTAACCAACACTACAGCTGTATGATAGGTATGGTCACCAAATGATCACACTTCGCACCGTATATGGGCTGACACTTAAACTAATTAGGTAGACTTCACTACTATTCTGGGTGAATATATGTTGCAAAACAATGCAGGGAGTCCTATTATAATATTCTAACCCTTGAGACATTCAATTTTAGTTACTGACAACACTTGCGACATTCAATTTTACTGACAACGCTAGATTTACCTTTAATCTTACGCAAAAGAATTGAATCATGCAACTCAATTTTACTGAGAGCACTATATTTTCCTGAAGCTTTAGACCGTCCATATTGGTACACAAATCTTAAAGAGGCAGCTAGGATACAACACCGTAACTAGGCACGATGACACCAGGATACCAAATGCACACTGTGCCTCACACTAACAAACTTATATAGTGGTAGAAATAAAATTTGGTCAAATAGAAACTAATAAGGTGTGCGGGACCCTGCTGCTTACTCAGAATGATGAAAGGCTCTTGCTACGGCGCAACCTCATCCCCTGCCTAACAGTGCTAGAGACAGGAGCAATGGGTCCGGCATTTAGCTGATCTTGATCCTCAATTGCAATGTTGGAGTCAGGTTCAGGCTGCCGCGGCGGACTCCATTCCTCTGTTGCCCGCTTCAGGATCCCAGCGTTGGAGAGCATGGCCCATAGATGCGTCACGAACTCCCCGCCATTTGCGAGGCGCTCAATGTGCGCAGCCACATCGTCTGACGGCGCGATGTAGAGGACTGTCTCAGCCCAGAAATCTGCCATCACCTTCCAGCGCACCGGGGTAAGCATATTTGCCAATCGACGTCCAAGCTTGATACCTTTCTGGAAGGTTTTCAGGCTAGAATCGTCCTCTGGCAACTGTAGACCTTGGATCCTGACGTGCTTCTCCTCCATGGATATTTGTGTTCTTCCTGCTAGTAGACATTTCGCTTGACTCAGGACTAGTTGGAGCAGGATCTTCGTATTCAGGATGTGCTCTGGAAGCAACTCTGCATGAAACGCCACCAGGTAGGCACAATACCTTGACAATGTGGTGGCAACTCCCATGGTTTTTTTGGAGCAAATCATCACCATCGCGAGTGCTCGCCCTCGCCGGTGGGAGCATGTCACAGTAGCAGGTTGCTATGTGCCATATCACTATATCAGGATGGTGTGTGTTTGAGTTTTTTGCCTCAAAGTCCATGCCAAATCGTCAAAGTCAATGTCTCTATTCCTCTGCAGACACCAGCTGCCATTGGTGGGAGGGCCATCTATACGCTGTAGGACTCTAGCAACCGATTCCCTCACGCTGTCCGGAACCCTGACATTTTCTTCACTTACTGGATGGTGCTCAATGAAAACATATGACACCTGAGATAGCATAAAGTTTTTGAGCCAGGCAACAAATGACCTCTTAGAAGAGCGGCGGTCATAGTCTTTGATAAGTGAGTACTGTCCAATTTCATCCCGCCAGTAAGGCTGCTGTGTCCAGTTCCAACTATAGTTGTGTACGTGTTGGACTTGGATATACCGCGAAATGAGTGGAAGACGTGAAACCCTTGTAGCTCTAGGGTAATGCTGAAAAGCAAACCGTATTGGAAGCCAATATTTGGGCACAGAGCGACGTAAAAAAAGAGTAGCAAAGATGAGTAACACTTCTGCGTGGTAGACCAAAAGATATGCATCATCATGGCTCATCAATATAATAGCTAGCACATCAACTGCCACTAGAAGCAATACTACCGGTAAGATTGCTTGCTTCTCAAAATCCTTTATGTCCGTGGGGTAGGAGGTAAAGAAGTGGTCGTAAAGGAATGCCAACTGCACATCAACAATGGTGAATGCCCTCTTGTAGTCGTGTAGGAGTTGTGTCACCGTTAGCTGACGCGCCTCTGCATTTCCTTCCTCCGCACAGTGAAACCCGAAGTAGCGCCTTGCTAGAAGACGACACAAGCTGTAGGATAGGAAAATGTCACGAGCTTCGATAGCACAATTAATTTCTTATTGGTAGCCGATCACACTGGAGCAAATCCTTGATACTAATCCAATGGTCATCGTTGTACATGATGGGGTATTTGCAAGAGCTGCTGTCCAGGTTGTTTGCCTCACCATCAAAATCAAAGAAGGGTGCTGGGGAACTACGGAACTCCAGCGTCATGTAGTCTGCAAATGCCTTGGTCTCGTAATCCAAAGTTGCGGCAGTTGTTTACCAAGCAGCAGGAAACATTCCACAGTAATAGCTATGGACACCATCAACATTATTCCCCACTGAGTACTCGCCCACGACGCCCAGGTTTCCGCTTGTAGCCATAGAATGTAGGGCAGCCAAGGCAGAATTCGCCAGCGCTGGAGTGGAACGTCACGGAGAGTATACGCGGTCATAACACCCTGGGACAACGAAGTCCAAGCGAGCGAGAGCAGACAGAGGTTATACAGGTTGAAGAAAAATCTCTGCATAGGTGAGGAGAGGGAAGACGCGGAGTTGGTAGCGTAGAACAAGAGAGGAGTGGGGAGATAGTAGGCAGCCATTGCGCCGTACTGCACAAACCAGTGCCCCGAACTACGGCGCTTGGGGCCGATGATCCAGTCCAGCAGATGGAGGGCAAACCAGATCCCCCACGGAGCCAGCACCCTCATCAGTTCGAGAATCGGCGGTGCCTTCATCAGCTCAAAGAAGAAGGATTCTTGAGAGGGCGGGGATGTCGGCGCCATTGCCACATGCTCCTCCAACTCTCGTGGCATTGTAGAATGTAGGGAGACAGTTCACATTTGTGTGCTGGCCTGGGGGAGGAAGATCGTGGATGGTCCGGATAACCTGACACCCGCCCACCACACATGCTTCTTTTTTTTTATCCCTTGTGTCTTTTATTATTTTCTCCCTTCGTCCAGCTATTGTACGCGTCTAAGCAGAAAAGGTGTTCCAGAATGATGTTTACTCGGTCTTGGCCTCTTGTGGCCGATCACATGTGCAAACCACCCATCAAGCCCATTCGCTTCATTCGTCTTCTGCGCTTGAAAAATATATCGACACAATCAGAAACTATCCTCAACTCTGCGTATCGTGAAGCGTGACTATGATATATGGAGTGTGTATGACAATTGAAAGAAATCATATGCATATCCATCTAGCACGACCAAAGAAAACTTACCCTGATGTACTGTCCTCCATGTGCCAAAGCTACAGGTACATAATGCTCATTTGCATATGAAAAAAAGGTCTATGTAACCCCCCCCCCCCACCCCCCCACACACATATTTATGGTGGTATACACATCATGCCCTATAACATACAAAACTGGATTTTTTTGACACCCTAAATTACTGAAAATTAGACATACTTCCCAATGCACTTTTTGCAAAAAGAAAACAAAAAAAAAAAACTAACTTTTTGTGATATAAACACGGCCTTGGTTGCAAACTCCCAATCGGAGACGCATTTGAACTAAATGCATCTCGGATTATATTGGAGACTGTTCTTTTTATCCGCGTCTCCGATATGATGTCATAGAGAAGACACGTTTTGCTAAGCCGCGTTTTGCCGAGCCTCGTCTCCTATGTCATATTGGAGACGTTTTTTAATCGTCTCCACAAATAGTATCTCTTTTGTGACTTTCTTACATAGTGAAAGGTCGCAAAGAATAGAACTGAAATCAGTTCTTAATTTGTTGCTAGAAAAATGAGTCCATGTAGTTAGCATTCACATATTAAGTCCACGCACAGTAGCAGTATAATTAGTATGGCTATGGTCACCAAGTATTGACCAACACGGCATATGGGCTATGGCCCGTCAATTTGTCTGATTGGAAAGACCACTTCCATTCTGGGAAAATTTGGAAAACAATGCAGGAAGTCCTATATTTACTGACAACTATATTTACCTTAATCATATGCAAAAGAATGAGTCATGCAATTCTCTTATCAGGTTGTTCTTCAAGACAGGCACAATATATAAATACAAGCTCTTGATGTGCTGATTATGTGGCAGGGTGCATCTCGAACCAGTGCGATTGCAAAGTTACTGGTGATATGTACTAAAAGAAAAGCTTTCTGCATTTTAGTCACCATTGACTTCAACATAAGACGCTGCAACAGCACATCTTGAAGTCCCTTTCCTCCCACCCATGTTCAACCTAACATCTACCACACTTCTCCAATCCTCATGTACAGCATACAGGTTTGATGCCAGCACGTAATTCCCCTCATGGTCAGGATCCATGCGGATCACATGATCCATCACCTTCCTCGCTAAGCTGGCATTCCCATGGTCCCGACAAGCACCGGCCAAAACACGCCATATTACAGGATCAGGTTTCACAGGCATGGCGAGGACGAACTCAAATGCCTCGTCCAACGCCCCAGCTCTGCACAACATGTCCACCATGCTCCCATAGTGCTCCATCCATGGTGTGATGCTGTACCCCTCGACCATGGACTTGAACAGTTGGCGCCCCTCATTCACCAGGCTGGAGTGACCACAGGCATGGATTACACTTAAGAAGATAACCCCATCAGGCTGGAACCCTTCTCTGAGCATCTGCGCAAACCGAACAAGGGAAGCAACTCCATGCCCATTCATGGCAAGTGCTTGTATCATGGCCGTCCACGAAACCACTGTCCTGAATCCCATCGAGTCAAATATCTCACAACACCTCGTCACCCTCCCTGTCCTCCCATGCATGTGTATGAGGGCATTGGCGACACGGTTGTTCTGCAAGAATCCATTCTCAAGCGCACACTGTTCCACCCAGTCCCCCAAACTCGGCGTGCAATCCAGCCTTGTGCAGGCACTGATGACAGCAAGCAGGGTGGCCTCATCGACCTTGACACCAGCACTCCTCATCTCCTCGAACACTTCCAGTGCCTCAGTTGGGCGTCCATTATCGGAGCAAGCATTGATCATGGACGTCCAGGAAACAGCACTCCTCAAGCCAACACCTATGCTGGCAAACACTGTCCTCGCGTCCGCCAGCCGCTCACACTTGCCATACATGTTGACCAACGCATTGAGCACGGGCAAATCAAGATCGACGAGGTTCCTCACAGCGTACCCATGGAGCTCCCTCCCGCGCACCGAGCTCCTCAGCTGCGCGCACGCGGACAGGAGGCTCGTGACGGAGACGCCGTTCGGCCGAGCCCCCTCCGCGTCGCGCGCCATGGCGGACGCCGCGGACAGGGCGTGGAGGGGGTGCCCGGATCGCGCGTAGGCCGATACCAGGGCGTTCCATAGCGGGACGTCCCGGCGCGGGATTTCGTCGAACAGCTGCCGCGCGGCGGCGACGCGGCCGGAGGCGGCGTAGAATTTGAGCAGGGACGAGCAGAGGTGGAGGCAGGACGGGAGGACTCCGAGCTTCAGGGCGTGCGCGTGGAGGTGGGCGGCGGAGGCGGTGGAAAGCGCGCGGAGGATGGCCGCGCCGGTGCGCAGGGCGGTGGCGCTCATGGGGGCATGACGGCGCCCGCGGCACGGCGGTTTTAACCCCAGAGGTCAGGGGAAGCAGCAGGCCCCACAGACTGACAGGTGACAGCCGACTAAAACGGGCTGAGATTGTTCTCCGCGATAATATTGGACCCAAACTGTTCTCAATTCAAATTTGGCCCAAAGTAACTGGATTTGGATGTCAAAGAGGCCACCGATGAACACACACATCTTGGCATTGATAATCGATCCATATACTCCCACGATTGCAGGTGTGATCTTTTAAATTTGACTTTGGGTATCATGTAGCTCCATGTATTGTTAAAACACAATGCATTCCAAGAAAATAACGATGCGATAAAATATTATACTTTCAAGCACGTTATTATTTGCATTGCTCCATTCCTAATTAATTTTCTTGCAACTTCAGCTTCTCTCAATATTTCGGTTAGTATTCAATAACATTCATAAGCCGTCATTATTTTGGCAAGCGTGTATTCATGTTATATAAGTTTTGAACGACCCTCCCAATACCAAGGACGGCTGTCATGCACCTAAATTAGGATATTACCTCAGATGTGAAACATTGTGAAGTTATATTCACAATATTGTATACACAACACTTTAACTGAAATAAATTTTATTTGATTATTACTAATTAAATTATATCTATAAAAATTATCAATTAATTAGAATGACGTTACTCTTTTAAGAGTATAGATATCTAGATGACATCTGAAACCAAGTATAGAGAGTTATATCTGTACGTATGTTGAGTGAATGAGTGTGGATCTATGAAACGCAGGCACTCGATCCAGTCCAACGCATATGGGAGACCGCAGCCTTGGCCCTAGAGCTAGGGACAGCTCTTGGGTGCAAGCACTCTATAGAGAAGCCGCATATGCAGATTCCTCTAGCCCTGACTATTGTGGTTGTCTTCCAGGAAGGGGAAGATCCTGCTAGCCGGTCCAAGTGAATTTCTTCGAAAACTCACACATATCACGCATGTAGCCATCAAGCCATGTAGGTCGTCCAAAACACACGGCGTGCAAGCCACGGTAGTGCAATCCATTTTATGAATAATTAATCACGTACGCGGAGTCATTCACACAGCCATCATCACATCCTCGCGCGGCCATGATAGGCGAAGCATGCCGTCAGTGCCGAGCTCTTTTACCGCGCATAATATTAACATATACTATGACTGACCGAGCTATTTTAATGCGCATAATATTATCATATACTAAGACTGAAAAGTACTAGTATGTAAACATCTGACTGCTGAGATTAATTGTATACTACTATACAGAATGATCTTAATGATATGAGTAGTATATGAGAGTAGTATAGTGGTATAGAGGTAATCAAGACAAAAATTTAATGGTATTAGTGTAATATATAAAAATTTTAAATAATATTTATGTAATATATTATTAGTTAATATGTTTATGTGTTTACATTATTAATAGTTATTATTTTATATGTTTACATCAAAGATCTGGAGAATCGTTACCCAAATTAAAAATTAATTGGAGTACAAATTACTAATCCATCCTTAACCAATATTTATATACTAGTCGATAGTAACATTGTGTGTTGTATAAGAACTACTAAAGACTGGACAAAATGCTCGAAACTTGTTAGCTCGCTCGGCTCGTTAGCGTAATGAGTCGAGCCGAGCAGGAATTTTGGCTCGCTAAAATAAATAACGAGCCAGTTACAACCCAATAAGCTCACCAGCCCAATAAGCCCTCCTCAGACTAAACCGGTAAACCCTAGCCACTACCCCCTCCCATCCAGCACCCTTACGGCGCCGCCCCCTTCTGCGACTTCTCCGTACATGCCCCGACGCCCCGTCCCTCCTCAGCTCTCCTCCGACCTCCTCCGCTGTCCGCTCATCCGCCCTCGGCCTCACGCCGCCATGGCTTACAGCGCCGGCAGCCGGCGCTGCCCGCTCCCTTCTCTCCCTGGGCAATAGCCCCCAATCCAACTCCTCTCCTTGTTCTGGATCTGAGCGCCGGCATGGAAAGTGAGGAGTGCAAGGGGCACCCACCAATCCACCATCCTTCCCCTACGTCTGCTGCAGTCGCCTAGTCAAGCCCATGAAGCAACACAACAACACATGCGCATGGCGAGCAACTGCCATCTATCTTCTTGATTTTTTTTCTATTTTTCTTAGAGCACATGGGTGCTAAATCGTTTGTCTTGAATGAATATGAAGTTCGGAAGGCTGAATCTTATTCAGTTTCTTGCTGCTTGTTGGTCATTGGATTCGAATGTGAGGATTTTTTTTTATTTGTGGGAACTCTATTAGATTTCAGAGTTGGTTCCATTCGTTGGTTTCATCTGTGATGATTGGCTCGAGCCAAGCCAGCTTTTCTGCTCGTTATGTTAACGAGCCGAGCCGAGCTAGCTCGTTATTTAAACGAGTTGCACCGAGTCAAGCCGCGTTATCCACCCCTACCTACCAGCGTCACCCATGCCTGTTTTGCTGAGCGCTCGAGATAGATATAGCATAGGCCTTCCCCAACAAGGCACTATGTGCTAATTGTTTAATCGATCAACATTGTCAAAATAGTACCAAAACAGTACACTGGGTTGGCTCTTTGCTAGCTCATGGCATTTTCTATTCATCGAACAGTGTATCTTTTGATGTGACTTGAACCAGAGCCGGTTACATCACTTTTACACTCTTCAATGAATATGAGACGGCTAAGAGCTAGCAAAGAGTCAACCCATTTGCAAAGGGCTAACCCACTTCTGTACTGTTTTGACACTAATCATCGATTAAACAATTTAAGAGAGCTAGCAAAGATAATCAGTCACCATTGAACAAAGCCTAAAGACGACCCTGCTGAGCAGCATGGAGCTGCCCACCCGACGACGATGAGTGATGAGCCCTCGACAGCTTCGTGTGGCGTGTGGGAAGTGGGAACGTGAGACTGTCTCCAACAGCTCATGCATACCGAGACCCAAACGCATTTTGCGTCACGCATAGTGTTTTTGCGTCGCCAAAACTGCCTCCAACAGAAGACGCAAAGGCACAACGCATTTTGCCTGCCTCCCGAACCGCGACGCAAAGATGGGGCGTCTCTCTCCACGCCACACAAAAGAGGGCGCGTACGAGGCGTCAGCGGAGCCGGCGAGGCAAGGCGATTCCGCGGCGGGAAGCCGTCGGCGCGGCGTGACGAGGTGGGACCGTGGAGGTCGTGGCCGGCGAGCTGCTGCGACGCGTCGAGCGCGACGACATCCCCGTGGAGGTTGCCGGCGCGTAGCTCCTCAAGCCCCGCACGGGATTCACCGCCTGTGGGCGCGAGGAGCTCGAGCTTCCGTGAATCGAGCTCCGGCGGCGGCAAATCAAGCTTCACGGGCGTCGAATCTAGCTGCTCGAGCTCGAGCTCGCCGTCTCCCCCATGCTTCCTCGCGGAGGAGCCGGCTTGCTGTGACCCACCGCCGGGACCCGCGCGCCGACGCCGACGCCGACGAGGAAGAGGACGTGGAGAAAGACGAGGAGGAGCGCCACGACGACCCATCCTGCCACGTACGCGACCTCCACCTCCTTCAGCGCCGCCGTGACCTCCACCTCCTCCAGTGCCGCTCCCTCCCCTGCCCTGCAGCTGCAGAGGAGCTTCCCGCAGTGGCGGCGACCTCGATTGGAGCTCGTGGTAGCTCGAGCGCGATTGGAGCCTGCGGGCGGCGGCGGCCTCAATTAGAGCTCGTGGGCGGCGACAGGGATTGCCTAGCGCAGATTGGCGAGTTCGTGAGCTGGAGAGGAGGAGGAGATCCGGTGAGCGGCTTGGTGCACGGTGGTGGTGGTGGACGGCGCGAGGCGACGGCTGCGGCATGTGGCGGACGCGCGCGACAGCTCACCGCTGCTGGTGAGCCGGCGGCGCTGCTGCTCTCTACCTGCTCTGTTCTGTGAGAGGGCGACGGGCGGAGGAGAGGAGCCACCACCGTGCTGCCAGAGGAGCTGGCGCCAGAGGAGCCGTCGCCGGGCGCAAGGTCTGGAGAGCCACCCACAGCCGCGAGCACGAGGAGTGGGGCGGCGGCAAGGATGCATTTGCCTTCCGCTGTTAGAGAGTGGAGGATTTGGGTACGTTACCTAGTTACTGTGCGACACCCAAATCGGTATTTTAGGTCTTCGTTTTGCGTTTCCTTGTTGGAGATAGCCTGAGGACCATGGCAAGGAGCGCGTGTAATCCGTCGGCTCTGTACTCTGTACTGTGGACCGTCACCTGTTAGCGTGTGTTTAGATTGGATGAAAAACTATAGATGAGTGTTGGGGAGCGTGTTTTACGAGAGAGAGATGAATAAGGAGAAAGTGAAGATATGTAGTGTTTTAGGTGAGTCTAAACACACCCAAGCGGGCGGGGATCGGATTAGGATTCGAACGCGGAGACAGCATCAGCGAAGGCGTCGACGGAGCAGGCCGTGGACTGAGGTCAGCACTCAGCAGTGGACGACGGGGCCAGGAGAAGCCCTCTTTTCTTGTGGGCAGTTAATAAGTGGAAAGACATTGAACATACAAACTAGTCCGCGTGAATACACGGGTTTACGTAGAAATTTGCATACTCTATTCTTGGGTTGTTGCTGGCTTCACTGCCCATTTCTATTCTTGGACAGCGCAAATTATTACAAGCCTTGGATCGAAGTGTTATCTTTTCTTTTTTTTCTTTTTTTTTTCTTTTTTCCAAACCAGTAGACACTGCTCATTTGGATTGATAGAGAAGAAGTGTACAGACCCCGACCCCTATAAAAAGCCTTACTTATAGCAGAGATGGATTGGAGGAGATAAGATTTAATTCCTCTAACCTCTCCTAACCCCTTGTAATCTCCTTCTAATTAATCGAACAAGGCGACAAAACACGAAAACGAAAAGCTATTTAAATCGCCGTGTCACTAGTCCTTGTCTATGCCCTGTGGTGGCTGCAATTCTGGAACAGGTGCAATAAATACTGTATATATGCAACCGATCGAATAGCCATCACCGCGTCCGGGTGGAACGCGTCGTATCCATCTACTGTATATGTTGGCCATCTTCTTCCTTCCCCAGCTCACAAACGCCTTCCTCTCTGATACAGTAATTCTACAATGCCACGAGAGTTGAAGCTGGCAATAACGCCGGCATCCTCCGCGAGTCGGCTCTCCTCAGAACCCTTGCTCAACCATGAGCTGATGCAGGAGCCGATTCCCGGCCTGATGAGGGTGGTGGGTCCGTGGGGGATCTGGATGGTCCTCCGTCTGCTGGACTGGATCCTCGGACCCAGTCGCCGTAGCTCGGGGCACTGGTTCGTGCAGTACGGCGCGATGGCTGCCTACTATCTCCCCACTCCTCTCTTGCTCTACGCTGCCAAGGCCGTGGCTTCCCTCCGCTCACCTTTGCTGATATTTTGGTTCAGCCTGCATAACATCGTTCTGCTGACGGTCTCTTCGACCTTTCTGTTCCAAGGTGCTGTGGCGCGCTGTACCCTCCTCGACTCTCCACTCCAGCTCTGGCGAATTCTGCCATGGGCCCATGGCTGCCCTACATGCTATGGCTACTATTGGGAGTACACTACAGCAGGTTGCCAAGCAGGCCATTATTTTTGTTAATCGCTGTGGTTTCCTTGCTTCCTTTTACGGGATATCTCCTGGGGGTGTTTGCTAAGCGACGGAGATCTGCGGTAGCAACGTTGGGTTACGAGACCAATGCATTTGCAGACTACATGACGCTGGAGTCCCGTCGTTCCCCGGCACCTTTCTCTGATGGCGAGGCAAACAACCTGGACAGCAATTGCAAATACCCCCTCATGTACAACGATGATGGCCATTGGGTTACGATCAAGGATTTGCTGCAGTGTGATCGGCTGCCAGTAAGAAATTGTGCTATGGAAGCTCGTGACATTTTCCTCTCCTACAGCTTGTGTCGTCTTCTAGCAAGGCGCTACTATGGGTTTCACTGCGCTGAGGAAGGAAATGCAGAGATACGCCAGCTAATGGTGAAACAACTCCTACACGACCACAAGAGGGCATTCACCATTGTTGATGTGCAGTTGGCATTCCTTCACGATCACTTCTTTACCTCCTACCCCATGTACACAAAGTATACTAGATATCCATATCCTTCATCCGCGAAAGAAGCAATCTTACCGGCATTATTGGCATCGGTACCAGTTGAACTGTCAGCTCTATTAACGATCATCCATGGTTACGCACATTCTTCGATCTTCAACGCAGTAACAGGAGTCACCTGTAGCACTCTTTTTTTTGCGTCCTGTTGTGCCCAAGTATTGGCCTCCAATACGATTTGCTTTTCTGCATTACTCTAGAGCTACAGAGAGGGTATTCCGTCCATTGATTTGGCGGCATATCCACAACGTAGACAACCATAGTTGGAACTGGACACAGCAGCAGCCTTACTGGCGGAACAAAATTGGGCAGTACTCACTTATCCAAGACTATGACCGCCGCTCTACTAAGAGGTCATTTGTTTCCTGGATTAAAAACTTTATGCTATCTCAGGTGTCATATAGTTTCATCAAGCACCATCCAGTAAGTGAAGAAGATGTCAGAGTACCAGACATTGTGAGGGAATTGGTTGCTAGATCCCTGCAGAGTATAGGTGGTCCTCCCACCAATGGTAGCTGTTGTCTAAAGAGGAACAAAAACATTGACTTTGACGATTGGGCATGGACTCTGAGGCAAGAAACTCACACGCACACCATCCTGATATGGCACATAGCAACCTGCTACTGTGAAATGTTCCCATTGGCAGGGGCGAGCACTTGCGATGATGATGATTTGCTCAAAAAAAGCCATGAAGTTGCCACCGCATTGTCAAGGTATTGTGCCTACCTGGTGGCGTTTCATCCAGAGTTGCTTCCAGAGCACAGCCTGAATACGATAACCCTGCTCCAACAAGTCCTCAAGGAAGCCAAAGATCTACTAGGAAGCACACGGTCATCCATGGAGAAGAACGACAAGATCCAAGGTCTACAGTTGCCAGGGGACGAGGGTGATTCTAGCCTGAATACCTTCCAGAAAGGTATCAAGCTTGGGAGGCGATTGGCTGATATGCTTAACTCGGTGCGCTGGAAGGTGATGGCAGAGTTTTGGGCTGAAACAGTCCTCTACGTCGCGCCGTCAGACGATGTGGACTCGTCCGCTGCGCGCATTGAGTGCCTCACAAAGGGCGGGGAGTTCGTGACCCATATATGGGCTATGCTCTCCAACGCTGGGATCCTGAAGCGGGCAACAGAGGAATGGAGTCCGCGACAGTCTGAACCTGACTCTTGACATTCCAATTCAGGAGCAGGATCAGCTGAACAATGCCGAACCC
Source organism: Digitaria exilis (assembly GCA_015342445.1). NCBI lineage: Eukaryota > Viridiplantae > Streptophyta > Magnoliopsida > Poales > Poaceae > Digitaria > Digitaria exilis. The sequence goes on along the minus strand of JACEFO010002056.1, from coordinate 3,202,436 downwards.
ATTGTTCCTGTCTCTAGCATTGTCAGGAAGGGGCTGAGATTGCGCCGCAGCAAGAGCCTTCCAACATTTTGAGTAAGCAACAGGATCCTGTGCACCTTATTAGTTTCTATTTGACCAAATTTCATTTCGACAAAGTGAGCAAACAAACTTGTCTATTTATCATTTTCAGGGCCACACACTTGATCATATTTTGGGCTATACTTCAAAAAGGAAGGAGATCCAGACACTCTATTGGGGGCTTGTCGAGCTCTGGAATCTATGGCTGTGGAAAGCTTCGCAAAGATGGGTGATAATTTATTACGAGGCTTTGCTTTCAATCTGTCCAACTGATTTGGTTTTGCTTGGAACATATGCTTTCTTTCTTGTAATAATGGTCGGATATATACTTTGATGTCTTGGCCGGGATAATTACTTCATCCTTTATTATCTAAAAAAATTTCATTTCGACTATTATAAGTTTGTTAGTGTGAGGCACCGTGCGCATTTGGCATTATGGTGTCATCGTGTCCAGTTACGGTGTTGTATCCTAGCTCTAGCTGCCTCTTTAAGAATTGTGTATCAATGTGGAAGCTCCAGGCAAAATAACCTGTTGATTGGTCTACCAATGCAATGCTCCATAATTAGTTTATTCGATGTTCCCATCACAGGAAGTTAATCTTTGCCAATACCATTTCCAGTTTTCGACTACACCTAGTGGGTCCAGAGTTGAACGCAAGAATTTTGCTGATTTGCTGATTTGGGAAACTTGAATTCAAGATTCCGGTCTGACTCTGAACAATGCAATATAGAATAGTAAGATGGGATTCAATTTTCCATGCATTAGAATTAGAACAAGGTTGTGGCTACAATACAAGAGAAACCCTCCCTGGTCATGTGATCATGTCACATAGGCAACATCCACATTTTACAACCTGGAGGACATGCATAACCAGTACAGCATTCTGCTAACTCTTATTCTCTCCAAGCTGTGAAAAAATTATAGGATTCCTCTGCAGCTCAAGACCAAGGACTTCAGAGGCACAACTCCGCTCTTCCTATTCTCTACTCTCTAGCGCCTGTCACAATCATCTTCTATCTATTTGAATCCCATAGCTACCACTAGGATTCTGACGAGATGACCTCGGTCGCCTTTCATAGTGATCTCCACAGAACTGTAGGTGCCAGTCACGGACCTCGCTGTCAGGGTTGCCGTTACCTCCCTTATGCTCCAGGGAGCACTTTAAGGGAAGCAGGTGTCAAGTCTAGCGCAATCTCCAGCTGCATTCTTGTCATGATGGTATAGGTTTCTGTCTCAGACACGCTTGTGACAGTCCGCTTCACTGTCTCCGTGCCTCGAAGTTGAGAGATGGTGATTGAGGGGATGTTGAGATCGTAAGGTTGCTGTCCCTTAGAGCTGGAGTTGCAAGATGAACCGGCTATGTTTGATACTTCACTATGATTGACATCTAGCATCGAGCACAAAAATGTGATGTAGTCTTCATGTTCTGCCAACACTGTTGGCATGGGCTGTTAAGGGAAGGGGCTATTAGGGCCGGCCACATGGGCTACAAGCCCAGGCTTAGGTGATTTTGTTTTCTATTGATTGGTTATAGATTAGGCAAGGATCTCCGTTAATTGGGTGTTTCTATAGACCCTAGACCGATCCTTGCCTACATATTATACACCCTTTGTACCTATATTAATCAATCTACTATTTTTCCCAAATCATTGTCTTTCAAACACAAATAAAGCAAAATTAGTGAAGTGAGCCACACTGCCATCTGAAGAACTTGGACTAGCCAATTTTGCAAAATGTACATCCATTAATCAATCTACTATTTTTCCCAAATAATTGTCTTTCAAAAACAAATCAAGCAAAATTAGTGAAGTGAGCCACCCTGCCATCTGAAGAACTTGGACTAGCCAATTTTGCAGAACGACTAGCATGTGAATAAAGCACAACAAAAACAATAACTAGCAAGATGATTGCACACACGGAAATGAACTTACTTGCATCATGAACAAGGCCAGGATCAAGGGCAGCTTTTGGGTTTACCGCACCATTACCACAATCAAACGTGTGGCCCGTGAAAGTGTCATCATTTCTGATGCAGTGTATTGCTGCGTCTAAGAGGATAGCTCTCCTTGTCCAGTGTATTCGCCGTAGCCATCAAGGCAGACTTCATTGCTGAAGGGCTCCACTTTGGGTTCTTCTGTTTTATCAGTGCCACAATGCCAGCAATGTGTGGTGCAGCCATGCTAGTTCCAGAAACCATCGCAAATCCTTCACCTGGAAAATATTACCAGATGAGACTTTTTAGTTAGCTCAAGCACAGAACGTCCTTATGAATCAGTAAGCCACAAGAAATGAGGGGATTGTAAGCTTGCACCAAAATGCCGAGAGTAATCATTGGCCTCATGGGTGTTGTACATTGAGGGAAAAAACTACTAAAGATTGAGCTTACCAGCATAGTTTGATTCATCTGTTCCATTAGGTGCCCATGCAGACCATATAAGATTGCCAGGAGCAAGTATGTTGTATGCCTGGCTTAATAACGTCAGCATCTTGAAAGCTAGTCCTTTACTCCTCGAGAAGAGAACAGTGCAACCTGGGGAGCTGAATTGTATAGCTTTGGTGCCAAACCATCTGCAATACCCACTGTTGCTTTGAAAACTGTGGCCCTTCCAACCCAATCTCTTGAGGTCGAAGAGTTGTAGTAGTCTATAAGATCCTACGAAACCACTGAGCCACGCAATTATAATATTCTATGATACTTGAGACAATTTACTGACAATACCATATTACCTTAATCTTATGCAAAAGCACTGAGCCACGCAGCTCAATTATCTTATCAGCCTCTTCAAGATAGGCACAAAATATAAACACAAGCACATGTTGTGCTGGTAGAGGGAACAAAATCGTGGTTATGTGGCAGGGTATATCTTGAAGCAGTGGAGTTGGAAAAGTTACCAGTGATGTGTACTAGAAGACAAGCTTTCTGCATTTGAATAACCATTGACTTCAACATAAGACGCTGCAATAGCACATCTTGAAATCCCTTTCCTCACTCCCATGTCCAACCCACAGTCACAATGTTCCCGGTACGGAAGGTGCGAGGAACGCGGTACATGGTACGTGGATCGATAATTTCAAGTTCCCGGTTCATAGGGGGGTATACTTCTTCGGTAAGCTGTACCCTATAATGGGATCATGATCCCTAAATAATTGGTACGATGTACCCGGAACGTAGTTATGGAACGAGGATCGTGAACCCGGTACATGAGTCGATATACATGGAACATATGAAAGGAACAAGGATCATGATCCAGGAACTTTTTAGGTAATAATAATTATATAATATAAGTCCGAATTCAACAAGCATAAAGATAAAATTATATGCTAATTATAGATAAAATCATCGCTAGGATCGCCGCTGGCAGCGCCATCAGCATCACCGGGGGTTGCGTTTTCGGTGACCTCCGGCGGGTCTACTTCTTCAACGTCATCATCATCAACGGGGCGCTTGCGTTTTGCTGATCCAAACGCCATTGCAGACCTGGAGTATTTCAGTGTTAAGCAGATTGGAATCTCAGACTATTAGCTAAAAGTGAAGAAAAGATTAGAAAAGGTATACCAGGTGAACTGACAACTGAACCACGTTCCCTGTGAGGCTGTGACTCGCCGAGAAAGTATACCAGCCAGGTGAGCAGACCTGCAGTATGTCAGTGCTTTTTATATTGGAGTGTGAAAGCTTCACGCGGGCGTCTGTCAATATTCCCATTTAATCTCACAGTAATCGAGAGTAACGTTTTGTTTCCACCGGACTACAAGGTGTCATAAATCTCACAGTAATCTCACAGCAAGCCTAAAACGCCGCCGCCGCTCACCTAGGTACCCAATCATCGTCCCTTGACTTGCAGGAACACGTCCCAGGCATCGTTCCGTCTCATGTACCACTTCGTTCCCGTTCCCGATCCGGAACGAAAGTTCCCGGTACAAGGTACGTGGCTGTGTACCGCGTTCCCTGTGACTGGGGTCCAACCTAACATCTACGACACTTCTCCAATCCTCATCTGCAGCATACAAGTTTGATGCCAGCACATAATTCCCCTCACGGTCAGGATCCATGCTGATCACATGAGCCATCACCTTCCTTGCTAAGCTGGCATTCCCATGGTCCCGACAAGCACCGGCCAAAACAAGCCATATTTTTTTTTTTTTGAGGAACCAACGGGGGGCCAGTAGCCCACCTGAACTTTGTATTCCATTCCGGGGACAAACATTTTCGAGCTAGCGCCGGGCTCAAAACAAGCCATATTACAGGATCAGGTTTTACAGGCATGGCGAGGACGAACTCAAATGCCTCGCTCAATGCCCCAGATCTGCACAGCACGTCCACTATGCTCCCATAGTGCTCCATCCATGGTGTGATGCCGTACTCCTCGACCATGGTCTTGAACAGTCGGCGCCCCTCATTCACCAGGCTGGAGTGACCACAGGCATTGATTACGCTCAAGAAGATAACCTCATCAGGCTGGAACCCTTCTCTGAGCATCTGTGCAAACCAAACAAGAGAAGCAACTCCATGCCCATTCATGGCAAGTGCTTGTATCATGGCCGTCCACGAAACCACTGTCCTCAATCCCATCGAGTCAAACATCTCACAAGACCTCGTCACCCTCCCTTTCCTCCCATGCATGTGTATGAGGGCAATGGCGACACGGGTGTTCTGCAAGCACACACTGTTCCACCCAATCCCCCAAACTCAGCGTGCAATCCAGCCTTGTGCAGGCACTGATGACAGCAAGCAGGGTGACCTCGTCGACCTTGACACCAGCACTCCTCATCTCCTCGAACACTTCCAGTGCCTCAGTTGGGCGCCCATTCTCAGAGCAAGCGTTGATCATGGACGTCCAAGAAACAGCACTCCTCATGCCAACTCCGATGCCGGCAAACACCATCCTCGCGTATGCCAGCCTCCCGCACTTGCCGTACATGTTCACCAAGAGCACGGGGAGGTCAAGATCGACGAGGTTCCTCACAGCGTACCCATGGAGCTCCCTCCCGTGCACCGAGCTCCTCAGCTGCGCGCACGCGGACAGGAGGCTCGTGACGGAGACGCCGTTCGGCTGGGCCCCCTCCGCCATGGCGGATACCAGGGCGTGGAGTGGGTGGCCGGAGCGCGCGTAGGCGAATACCAGGGCGTTCCATAGCGGGACGTCCCGGCGCGGGGTTTCGTCGAACAGCTGTCGCACGGCAGCGACGCGGCCGGAAGCGGCGTAGGACTTGAGCAGGGCCGAGGAGAGGTGGAGGCAGGACGGGAGGACGCCGAGCTTCAGTGCGTGCGCGTGGAGGTGGGCGGCGGAGGCGGTGGAAAGCGCGCGAAGGATGGCCGCGCCGGTGCGCAAGGCGGTGGCGCTCATGGGGCATGGCGGCGCCCGCGGCAGGCGGCACGGCGGCTTTAGCCCAGAGAGGTCGGGGGAAGCAGGCCCCACAGACTGACAGGCACCGCTGCCCGACTAAAACGGAGTTGAGATTGTTCTGTTCGAACTCGATAATATTGGACCCAAACTTGGCCCATAGGGTGCATTGGATTAGGATCTCAACTGGGGCCACCGACGAACCCACTCCGTCCGTTCTAAATTGTAAATGCGTTTGACTGTTGCATCCTAATTTTGATCACTTGTTTTATTTAATTGTTTTTGTAAAATATTATATTTTTTTGTTATAGCTAGCTTTAGTAATAAAAAATTTGAGAATGACTTAAATTTGACTATACTTGTATAACTTTTTTGAATAAGATGAGTGGTCAAAATTAGGGTAAAAAAAAGTTAAACGAATTATAATTTGGGACAAAGAGAGTAGTAAAGGAGTTCCTTGAACTAAAGAGTTTTTATAGCCCATAGGTAATCATTGGTTCTAATTACCTATGGCCATGTAACACGTGCACGGACGAACTTGAGATGCAAAATGCAGCCTCACTATTGAAGTTTGATCCTATAATCCATGAATGAAAATAAAATAATTAAATAATTTTAAAGTAATCTATACTATAAATCATTGAGTTAAAATAATATAAATCATTGAGTTAAAATAATATGTACTATTTTATCTACTTTCTTCTTACCTCTAATGTAGTTTATATTATTTTTTATATTAAATAAAAAGTATAACTCTACATGGTTTAATGTAATTGTTCCAACCCTGTTTCTTTTTTTTCTATTTTAACGTGCGTATCGCATGTGCCAAGATACTAGTGTAGTTAATAATTGAGGTCCCTGAATAATTGAGTAGACAGTAGAGTACTACTCATTCTAACATCTCGAGAAGTCAATCTATCTCAATTTTGATCAAATGTATATAACAAATCAATACTATTTGTGACACGGAATAATCATAATTACGTTCATCATAACATATACTTTCATATCATATATATTTTGTATTATAAAAGTTAACAATATTTAATCTTTGTCAAACTTAAGAAAGTTTGACTCAGCCTAACCCAAAATTGTATTCTTTTCGGGACGGAGGAAGTACATTGTCACGTAGCTAACTAGCTATACTCTTAAATTGCAAATTTGGCTCTCCGCCCCTGATTTGAGTGTCTTTTATCCATATACTCCTAAGATTACAGGTGTGCCCCTTTAAACTCGACTTTGGTTGTCATGTAGCCCCACCCCATGTATTCTCAAAATGACATGGATGGGAGTGTTGTCTTTTCTTTTTTTTTTTCCAAAACAGGACACGCTGCCAATTTCTACTGAGGGTGCGTATAATTTCTCAAGATTCCCTAGAAAAATACTATTTATCTTATTTTTCTCTATCCATTGTATTCCTCTCACTCACAAAACACGTTTTCCAACACGACATATAGTGTGTTTCTGGATCTTCAGTGTTTTCTTTTCCAATCTAAACTCACCCTGAGAGAGAAGTGTACAGACCCCAACTCTCCTTGCTTATGGCCCCGTTTAGATTCAAAACATTTCTCTCAAAAAAGTACTATTCATCCAACTTTCTCTATTTATCCCATCTCTCTCACTCGCAGAACGTTATTTATCTACAATGGTTTTTGGTGAACAGTGTATTTTTAGGGAATCATTGGGCAAACTAAACAGACCCCCTCTCCAACCTCTTCAAACCCCTTGCACTCTCCTTCCAATTAACGGGCCCTATAAAAAAAAACACAAGCAAAAAGCTATTTAAATTAAATGGCCGTGCTCCGTGGCACTAGTCCTTGTCTATGCCCTGTGCTGGCTGCAATTCTGGAAAGGTGCAAAGGTGCAAGCGCGTGCCATGTGCCAGTGCCATCCCACGTTAAACCACGTTATTAGCCCTAAAAAGGCTCAGTAGTGGAGTAGTATTTTATGTGTAGAAGCCAAATAAATACTGTAGGCTAGGAATGCTATCGAGTAACCATCACCGCGTCCGGTGGAACGCATCGCATCCATGATCTCTGTTGGACATCTTCATGCCCCAGCCCACAAACGCATTCCTCTCTACATTCTACAATGCCACGAGAGTTGAAGCTGCAGGATGTGTCAATGGCGCCGGCACCCTCTCCGGGTTCGCCCTCAGAATCTTTTTTTCATGAGCTCATGAAGGCGCTGAATCTTGAAATTATGAGGGTGGTGGGTCCGTGGGGGATCTGGATTGTCCTCCGTCTGCTGGACTGGATCCTCGGACCCAAGCGCCGTAGCTCGGGGCACTGGTTCGTGCAGTACGGCACGGCGCACTGGCTGCCTACTATCTCCCCACACCTCTCTTGTTCTACGCTGCCAACGCCGTGTCTTCCCTCCGCTCACCTTTACAGATACTTTTTTTCAACCTGTATAACCTCATCCTGCTGTCGTTCTCTTCGATTCGGTTTTTCCAGCGTGTTATGACGGCGTATACTCTCCGCGACACACCACTCCAGCGCTGGCGAATTCTGCCATGGCTGCCCTACATTCTATGGCTTCAAGTGGATTATGTTAGGAGTCTTCAAGCGGATTCTATTCTAAGGCTTCAAGTGGATTCTATAAGGAGGGAGGCGAGCGAGATATTATTAGAGGTGAAAATCTTGTTGGTTTTCTTCACTATTGTTGTGGAATATCTCCTGTTGTTGCGTATACAACGGCCCTTTGAAGCACCGTTGGATTACGAGACCATGGCATTTGCAGACTACATGACGCTGGAGTCTCGTCGTTCCCCTGCACCTTTCTTTGATGGCAAGGCAAATAATAACCTGCTGCACAGCAATTGCAAGTACCCCATCATGCTCAGGGATGGCCATTGGGTTAGTATCAAGGATTTGCTCCAGTGTGATCGGCTGCCAGTAAGAAATTGCGCTATGGAAGCTCGTAACGTTTTCCTCTCCTACAGCTTGTGTCGTCTCCTAGCAAGGCGCTACTACGGGTTTCTCTGCGCTGAGGAAGGAAATGCAGAGGTGCTCCAGCTAACGATGACACAACTCCTACATGACAACAAGAGAGCATTCACCATTGTTGATGTGCAGTTGGCATTCCTTCACGACCACTTCTTTACTTCCTACCCCACCAACACAGGAGTAACATCTGTGAAACAAGCAATCTTCCCAGTATTATTGATTTTAGTACTTCTAATGGGAGCTATATTTATCAACCAACTTTTTTTGAAACGAATATTGATCAGCCATGGTGATGGTGAGGCATATTCTTGGGCCATACGATCGAGCAGTAGTGATACTAATCTTTCCCAGTCTTGTTTTACGTCCTGTTGTGCCCAAGTATTGGCTTCCAGTACGGTTTGCTTTTCTGCATTACCCTAGAGCTACAGGAAGGCCATCCCAACCTTCATTTATTTGCCGGTATATTCAACACGTTCACAACTATAGTTGGAAGTGGACACAACAGCCTTACTGGCGGGACGAAATTGGGCAGTACTCACTTATCAAAGACTATGACCGACGCTCTACTAAGACGTCATTTGTTGCCTGGCTAAAAAACTATATGCTATCTCAAGCGTCATATAGTTTCATCAAGCACCATCCAGTAAGTGAAGAAGATGTCAGAGTACCAGACGGCGTGAGGGAATCAGTTGCTAGAGCCCTGCAGGGTATAGATGGTCCTCCCACCAATGGCAGCTGGTGTCTGCAGAGGAACAGAGACATTGACTTCGACGATTTGGTATGGACTTTGAGGCAAGAAACTCACACGCACACCATCCTGATATGGCATATAGCAACCTGCTACTGTGACATGCTCCCACTGGTGGGTGGTGATGATGATTTGCTCCAAGAAAACCATGGAGTCGCCACTGCATCGTCAAGGTACTTTAACTAGTTGATAGAGATGTTTGTTTGGTAGTTGTTTGCTTATCTTCTCGTTGCCGTTGTTCAAATTTTCTATGACTCTCTTTCTTTTTAATGAAAAAGGTATTGTGCCTACCTGGTGGCGTTTAATACAGAATTGCTTCCAGAGCACAGCCTGAATACGAAGACCCTGCTCCAACAAGTTCTGAAGGAAGCAAAAGATCTACTAGGAAGAACACAAGTATCCATGGAGGAGAAGCACGCGAGGATCCAAAGTCTAGAGTTGCCAGAGGAAGATTCTAGCCTGAACACCTTCCAAAAAGGTATCAGGCTTGGACGGCGATTGACAGATATGCTTACCACGGTGCGTTGGAAGGTGATGGCAGAGTTCTGGGCGGAGACAATCCTCTACGTCGCGCCATCAGACGATGCGGCTGCGCACATTGAGCGCCTCGCAAATGGCGGGGAGTTCGTGACGCATCTATGGGCCTTGCTCTCCAACGCTGGGATCCTGAAGCGAGCAACAGAGGAATGGAGTCCGCCGCCGCCTGAACCTGACTCTGACATTCCAATTGAGGAGCAGGATCAGCTCAGTGTTGGACCCGTTGATCCCGTCTCTACCATTGTCAGGCAAGGGCTGAGGTTGCGCCGAAGCAACAGCCTTCCAACATTTTGAGTTAGCAGCAGGGTCTCGCACACCTTATTAGTCTTACTAATTTCGACCAAATTTCATTTCTACCATTGTAAGTTTGTTAGGCAGTCTGTATCCTAGCTACCTCTTAAGTTTTGTTAGTACGAGTGAGGGACACTGCATTTGGTATCAGTATCATCGTGTCATCGTGCCTAGTTACGGTGTTGCATCCTAGCTGCCTCTTTAAGAATTGTGTGCCATTGTGCTCCATAATTAATTTATTAGATATTCCAATCATAGGAAATTAAGTTGCTGATTTGGGAAATTTAAATTCAAGATTCCCGTCTGACTCTAACGATGCACTGTAGAATAGTAAGATGCTATTCAAATTTCCATGCATTAGAATAAGGCTGTGGATACCATACGAGACATCCCCCTAGTCACGTCACATGAGCTTAAACACCCACACATATTTTACAACCCGGAGGACATTCTTACAACTACAGCATTTTGCTAACTCTTATTCTCTACAAGCTATAAAAAAATTACAGGATGCCCCTGCAGCTCAAGACATCGTACTTCGGAGGCACAACTCCGCTCTTCCTATTCTCTACTCTCTAGCGCCCGTCACAGTCGTCGTCTTCTATTTGAATCCCATAGCTACCACTGGGATTCTGACGAGGTGACCTCGATCGCCTTTCATAGTGATCTCCCCGAAACTGTAGGTGCCAGTCACGGACCTCGCTGTGAGGGTTGCCGTTATCTCCCTTGATGCTCCGGGGAGCACTGTAAGGGCAGCAGGCGTGACATCCAGCGCAATCTCTGGCGGCATTCTTGTCATGATGCTGTAGGTTTCGGTCTCCTCAGACACGCTTGTGACAGTCCGCTTCACTGTCTCGGTGCCTCGAAGTTGAGAGATGGTGATTGAGGGGATGTTGAGATCGAAAGGCCGCTGTCCCTTGGAGCTGGAGTTGCAAGATGAACCAGCTATGTTTGATACTTCACTATGATTGACATCTGGTATCGAGCACAAAAATGTGATGTAGTCTTCATGTGCTGCCAACACAAATGAAGCAAAATTAGTCAAGTTAGCCACACTGCCATCTGAAGAACTTGGACTAGCCAATTTTGAAGAACGACTAGCATGTGAATAAGGCACAACAAAAACAATAACTAGCATGATGATTGCACACACGGAAATGAACTTACTTGCATCAAGAACAAGGCCAGGATCAAGGGCAGCTTTTGGGTTTACCGCACCACTACCACAATCAAACGGTGTGGCCCGTGAAAGTGTCATCATTTCTGATGCAGTGTATTGCTGCGCTCTAAGAGGATGGCTACCCTTGTCCAGTGTATTGGCCGTAGTCATCAAGGCAGACTTTATTGCTGAGGGGCTCCACTTTGGGTTCTTCTGTTTTATCAGTGCCGCAATGCCAGCAATGTGCGGTGCAGCCATGCTAGTTCCAGAAACCATCGCAAATCCTTCACCTTGAAAATATTACCAGATGAGACCTTTTAGTTAGCTCAAGCACAGAACGTCCTTATGAATCAGTAATCCACAAGAAATGCACAGGGATATCGTAAGCTTGCACCAAAATGCCAAGAATAATCATGAGTGTTACATTGAGGGGGAAAACATCTAAAGATTGAGCTTACCAGCATAGTTTGATTCATCTGTTCCATTAGGTGCCCATGCAGCCCATATAAGATTGCCAGGAGCAAGTATGTCTGGCTTAAGAACGTCAGCATCTTGAAAGCTGAAGTCCTTTACATCGGGTCCTCGAGAAGAGAACAGTGCAACCTGGGGAGCTGAATTGTATAGAGTTGGTGCCAAACCATCTGCAATACCTGCTGTTGCTTTGAAAACTGTAGCCCTTCCAGCCCAATCTCTTGTGGTCGACGAGTTGTAGTAGTCTATAAGATCCTACAAAACCAAGACCAACGTCATTCTAACAAAAGTAACAATGATGAATAACAGTACTACTCTTTTAGAATCGTTTTTTCCAGCCCAAATTCATGTTATTTTAGAATTACATTGTATTTCTTTTAGGGAAATTACATTGTATATTTACCAGTCTATTTCATGTTTATGCAGTCAATAATTTTTTTCCTCCATAATCTCCAAATGATGTTATATATATATTCTATGGGTGGAATTCATATCCAACAAGACACCATGAGAAGTATAATACCGTTGTCTTGCTGACATCTGTTATGAGAATTCCAGGGACGCTGACTGGTACAGGATCAAATTTTGTTCCTGGGTAACTATTTTCCACAGCAACAATAAAGCCAGCTGCACCTAGGCTCTTGGCCGTCTGAGACACTTTCTTTATTGAAGCTGTTCCAGAAATGTAATTGAACGAATAGCCACACAAGAGAATTTTTCCTTGAACTTTCCTCTTATTCAAGAGTTCTGGCCTCTGACAGTCTAAAGCACTGTACTTGGTTGCAGATGAACCCAGAAGAGCATCAGCCGCAGAAATCAGGGTAAATGATTTGTTGCCATGTGTTGCAGCTGTATTCAGATGAGAAAATTGTCAACTAACCACAAGCAGAATTGGCAGAATAACAGCACTGCTCAAAAAACATCTTATGTGATGTCACCTTCAAAGTCCTATGAAATGGCATCTGCCAGTAGTAATTGCGAAACAAGATGACAAGTACAGATTTACATAAAAGAGGACCAGCAGACTACATAAGATGATAAGAAGACAAACATAGAATAGAGTTCCAAGCATCATCACAATGAAACAAAGAATGCAACCTAACGCTTGTCTACATTCAATTCCTTGACTCAATATAACTAAATATTTCATTTTCAGCATATACTTGCATGTCATTTATACCTCTATAACCCACATATTAAAAAAATCATTTGGTAACCATAGTTGAGGGTCAAAAATTGAATTAGCCGCCCAAGAACAGCTCGCTCTATTCAATTCTGTACGATTCTATAACCCATGTCTGAACAATTGTGCTGATACTAGTGATTAACTCAATGGTTTTGCTCAAACATACAACCAAAAGGACTTACGAGATAATCCAAGTCCAGAAAGAAGTTTCCCATTCCCCAGAGTTAAATGATTTTTGTATCTGCGGTCATCAACTCCAGCAGCGACAGTGGTTATCCATGGGCTGAAGGACACCAGTGTTTTTGGAAACGGTCCTCCATTCCCAGCAGCTTGAGCAACAAACACCCCAGCTTTCACAGCAGAGAGAAGCGCTGCATCAAAAGGGTTCAAAAACGTAGTCCGTGTAGCTGTTGGTGGGCTATTTGGTCCAACCGAAAGGTTGAGAATGTCAACACCATCCTGAACAGCCTGCAAAATAGCCGGGCATGCATTAGCTCCAACATAATGGAGGATTGCAATTGCGACACATACTATTCAGTGAAACGACACGGTCTATGAAGAGCGCATAAATGTAGTAGGTTCAAGAAATAAGTGCTTAAGCCAGCATTATCAAATGTTTCATTTGGCATCTAGTAAAAATAATGAAGTTAGGTTCTACTTCAGATTGTGGGTCTATTCGGAATATTGAAGAATCCAGTAAACAATGGCACACCATGTTCAGGATCATATACCATACCTGATCGATAGCAGCCACAACATCAGCTACATATCCACCAAAGAGTCTGTAAAGAACCTTGTAGACAGCTATCCTACAAAGCACAACCTAAAAAAGGTCACTCATGGCAAGTAAGGGAAAGATACATGGGTTTCCCAAAGTAACTAAGAATCATCATTAGATGGGTGCTTCTATGTACGTCAGAAAATGCTGAAGAAATCAAAGCCCACCTAGCACGTGGAGCCATGCCACTTGCCTTGCCAAATTCATGACCATGCATTCGCACTGGAATACCATTGTTTCCAGCAGCAATTGCGGCTGTATGGCTGTTGAAGGAAAATACCATACATGGATCAGAGAAGTCCTACAATTTTCCCAAGCGAATACAAGAAGCAGAATAGCTAATTTTGAAGCAAAAAACAACTTAAAGATGAGATGTTTCCTCTGCAGTCCAAGCATCATAATAAGAGCATTACATTTCAGAAGTTTAAAGTATGAATGCAGTTTTCACAATTGGCTGCTACAAACAAAATATAGGAGCTAAGAGAAAATCAACAGGAGCTTTACCTTCCATGACCATCACCATCTAATGGAGATGCAAATTCAATATCAGGATTAAACGCTCCAGCAGCAATAGCAGCTTTTGCAAAATGCTGGGCCCCAACTATTTTTCCATTACAGAAGCTTCTCCTTGTTTCTGGATCCATCTCACATTTCCCTTTATAACGAGGAACAGGTCCATAGGGATCAGTTTTGTGGGAAGAGAAGCTTGGATGTTGAGGATAAATTCCAGAATCCACAAAGCCTATCACAACATCTTCACCAGCTCTATCAAATCCACCTCCTGTTGGCCATACCCCTGTTGGCAATCCAAGGAATTGCGGAGTGTGTGTAGTCAATTTCTGTATCTTCATGTCTCTCTCAACATGCTTAACTCCTGGGGCTTTCCTCAAGAACTCAGCCTAGGACAGGGAAACACTATGTTCAAACAAGATAATCACTAGGAAACAGAATAGAGAAGGATATGTGCTTCTCAGCAAAATTGGGATGTCAGATACCTGCAGAGATGACATGTGAACTGCAAAGCCATTCATAAGATGATGGTAACTATAAAGCTTCTCGTAGGTTCCTTCTACAAAAAGTGAGTCTAGGAGATTGTCGTGGTGCCTTCGAAGGTGGAGCGAGTATGATGTGACAGCCTCACTGCAAATCAGCAAATTTGGAGTGAAGACAAAAGGACCATGTCTGCACCATAAGCACAAGAATACTGCGATACAAAATTTAATCAGGAAAAAGTTAATGTCCAAGGAGCCTACATGAGAACTGACAAATAACCACGTGTGAGTGTCTGTCCTTTAAGGCTTTCAAATTATAAGTTCTGAGTTAGTGTAGCCATTCCCATAAAAAATTTAGATATGGAGCTAAGGTTGAGAAATGAAATTCAACGATAAGTCGATAACTAGTCCTGTGTTTAGACTTCAGTGATGTGTAAAAAGCATCAGCAAGAGTGCTTACCTGGTAACATCCATCTCCTCATCCAAATCCACAGCAGTTGCTGGAAATCCTTCAATGCCACCTTGATAACTCACAACTGGATCCCCCTCCATGGTCACAATGTACACATCGTGTGTTCCAAGGACCACGTGTGGCACAAAGACAAGAAGCAACCACGCAAGCTTGATCCTCTTCATCCTCGCCAGTGTCAACCTTTCAAAAGATAGGCAGTGAGAAACTATCAGGTGACACACCCAACACGGACAAAAACATTTTTTTATAAAGGGGCAAAAACATTGCAGTCAAAATCTTCGCATGATCAACATTAGTCCAACGGTAGAAGTACAGTGACTACACACCAACAATTGCTGCTTCCTCTGTAAAATCACACCGTCAACCGCGTCAAGGGTGGCAGCACGTCCCACTGGTCCCTCCCCCTGTACCCGCGGTGCCAGAGCTTGCCCACCTCACAGGGCTCCCATGGAGCGCGCATTTATGGAAGGATCGGGAGCTCTTCAATTGGGGTGGCCAGCGATATTAAATGGCTCGAGTGACACTAGTAGTAAATTACTCGTAATATGAACGGCTACCTAGAACCAAATGCATGCATTTCCGAT
Organism: Digitaria exilis; assembly: GCA_015342445.1. Lineage (NCBI taxonomy): Eukaryota > Viridiplantae > Streptophyta > Magnoliopsida > Poales > Poaceae > Digitaria > Digitaria exilis. The sequence continues at coordinate 3,186,870 of JACEFO010002056.1, read as the reverse complement.
TTTCCTCCCTCTTGAGAACAGATTGATCTTTAGATGAATTAGTAAAATCTTTTTATTTTCATTTGGGCATAAAGAGAAATGGAGCATACTATTTCGATAGGATTGCTTCCCAAGAAGGTAAGAACAAAAACGGAATCTTTTTTTTTTAACCCCCGAAAACGGAACATGGAACAATCAATCCAAGCAGGCTCGGATTACTAACTTTGCCACAGAAGCAACGGTTCCCCCGCTTCCGGATGTGTCTCCAGCTCACCACACTGGACACCGAGTCAGGAGCGGCGGCGCGGTCTCGGACTGAGAAGCAAGCGGATGAACGGTAACGGGAGCGGGATCACTCCACCTCAACGGCGCTTCCCAATGGCGGCGGCATGCCCAGGCGACGCGCCGCCGGCAAGGGGATCTTCTGGGGTTAGGGTTTGGGGAGGAGCGAGCGGCAGTGAAGTGAGTGAGGCGGGGGGCGGAGTGGAGTGGAGGGAGGAGGCAAAGCTGCGTGCTTGCTGGCTAATGGTGCGTCGCCTTTTGGCCGCGCTCCCTTTGTTTCTTGTCTTTAATGGAGGGAGGCAACTCAACAGCCAACAAGGCTAGCATCTCAAATCCTTTTTTCTTTTTTGTTTTCGCTCCTCCCGATCTCGTCGCCACGTCGCCTTCCACGTAGACCGGTCGCGCGTGGGGCCCGCAGCGTCAGCGAGAGGAGCGTGACGGCGGCGGTGCTCGGCGCGGTTCTTTTGATCGACGGTGGCGCCGCGTCCTCCGTCCATGGCAGCATGGGCATCGGGCGGGGAGACTACCAGACCCGTGGTGCGTGGACCAAGCCTAGGTGGATTCTGTCGGATTGGTCCCACATGTCGGTGGGAGGTGGTCCATGGACCCAGACTTTTTAGTACAGTAGCAAGACTCTGGCTGCAGGTGAACTCGGGGTGCCCTCCTCGTGTGCACGCGTGACCACCAGCCGCGGCCGTGGGTCCCGGGAGGTGTCGCGGCAGGCCTTCGTGCACCTGGTCCTTGGTGTTCGTGAGGGTGGGTCAAGGTGGTCAGCGATATGTCATCCGTGGACCAGGACCACCGAGTAGACCAGTCCAGCCCAGGGAGGTGCGGCCCATGGAGCGGCGCCTCGGTGCTGGCGCGCCGATCAGGCCTTGTCCCTGCTCGGAACAAGTGTCGGTCGGGGACGGCCCTTCTGTGGAACCGGTCCACCGTACACCGGCGACGGCCGGCGATGGCCACGGTGGCGCGCGCAGGCGGCGGCGCACGGGTGCACGTGCGGCCGGGGATTTTCAGTCGAGGGGAGAGGAGCACGAGCACCGCACTGGACACTCGAAAATGCAGGATCACGAGATACGCAGGAGAATTAGAGTCGTTGCGTGTGTCAGGCCAGGCGCTTTGATTTTTTATCAGAGCCAGCAGGAGCCCACGAGCAGGCCCGGCCGTCCCGACATGGCACGCTCCATAATCGTCGATCGAAGAAGCTCGCAGGTTTTCAATTCAGGCAGCGATTAGATTCAGGAAAGTTTCCCAAAAAATATTATTTATCTAATTTTTTCATTTATCACATCTCTTTCACTCAGTGTTATTTTCGGGGAATTTTTGGGTGAACTAAACGCACCCGTTTGCAAACGGTGGATCAGAAGCTGATCTGGCGTGTCATCTCTCCACTGATTGATCTCCGGCGTACGGCCGGCACTCAGCTGCTGCTGTGCACGCCAGCATCAGCATGTGTGCACTGTACTGTAGCGTTTGCATGAGACCTGGTTGTCGTTTCCCGCCGATACCCGATGTCCCGATGCATGTCAGCATGTGGAGTAGGGTTTCGCATGAGCGGTCATTGTCCTGATTTTTTTTTTAGAAACATTGTCCTGATTATTGGAATTCAAATTATGGAGAATACAGATCAGGCCCATATTGATCTCGGCCTAGCTCAGCAAGCGTGATAGGCCAAAGCCTGAGATGGGGGCCCTCAAGATGATGCAAAATGGACCATCAGGCCTAGCCCAGTAGGCCCGCTGCAGCTCCATTTCAAAATCTACCTATACAGTGTAAAAACGCGACCAAACTGAAGATCGCACAACTCAAGCGTGTAGTTGACTCACAGACATCATCAAGTCCGCATCATTCATCAGTCCAAACCCTTCACGATCTTCGGATCAAGCTGCCACTCCCATGGAGATGGTGGGGCGCCACCGCCAAAGGGCTAGGCCTCCTCCAATCCAGCTCTAAGTATTTAAGAGGCGATCCTTCTAACGATCTAACTCTTGGCGTACGCTCTATCCTTCTCAAAATGCAAGTCATTCATACTTTCCGAGAAAGCCAACCTTTTCTGATACTGATAGATCTTTGAATTGAATCTAGTTTTTAAGTGAAATGCACCAGCAGTCCTCGAACTTGGCACTAAGTGTCATCGTTTCCTCAAACTCTTAACATACACATTAATCGGTGCAGTGAGGTTCAAATCTCCATTACCAACGTTAATTCACTTAGGTCAGTCTCAATGCATAGTTTCATCACATAGTTACCAAAACTGCCATGTCATATTTATCGTGGGATGAAACTCCCTCCCTCAATACATAGTTCCATGCTAAATATGTGTTGACTGGACTGTGTGCCTCACATGTCAGGCACGTCTCTCTTCTCCTCCCCTGTCAATGCTGTCATATATCCCTTGATCGCCATTCCTCTCAGCCACCGCCGCAAGGAGCCTGAGCATGTTGCGCCCGCCGCCCACTTGTCTCACGCACCTACCAGACCATCCGCACTACATTTTCGACTTTCGAGTTCGACTTCCCACAAACGAACACCTACTAGTTTCGTTCTTAACTGATCAGCACATAACCAAACCAAACTGATGAGCACACAACTCAAAGCGTAGGGGAGTCTTCACAGACATCACTCAACTGGACCAGTCCAAACCCATCAGTAATTCAGAGTTCATATCAAGCTGCCGCTCCCATGGAGATGTCTGGCGGCGGAGTACGCGTCGCCGAAAAGGTTGTAGGAAGCAGCTGCTGCAGAGCCATACTGAGGCTGCTGCAACTGGAACTGCTGCTGCTGCGGCTGCGGCATACCAATCGTCTCAAACCTGGCCTGCTGCTGCGCCGCCATCGCCGACATCTGCACGCCGGTCGGCGGCGCGACGCCGGCCGACACGGCGAAGGGGTCGTCTTGCTGCCGAGGGCCCCGCTGCGCGTCCCCGTAGCCGTAGTAGGCGTCCGTGGTCTGACGCCGCATCGCGGCGTCCTCGTACAAGCTGTCCAGCAGCAGCTTGTCGAATCCTCCGGCCTGCAAAGAACCATCGCCACATGCTTCAAGAACTATTGGGGATGCTAATGCTATGGTAATTCTGGCAAGAGATGAGGTGTTCTTCTTTATTACCAGCTTGCTCTCTGTCAATTGGCTGCTGCTGGTGGTGCTTGGCTGCGCTGTGACCAGAGCTAGCTCCCAGCCTGATGATCCCGTTATCTCGCCGAAGCCGATCATGGCACGTGCGTTGTCGGAGCCGCCTGAGGAACAGAGACGAATTTGATGTCATGCACCTTTAGCGGCAGTTGAGTTCATGGGTGAAAAAAAGGAGGGAAGAGTTTGCATTACCTGGAGGTACAATGGCCAGAGCCAGTGCATTGCTCTCTTCGAGTGCAGCAGCGGCAGAGCTTACTTCGTGTAGGCCCTGATCATCGTCACACCGACGGATCGGTTCATCTTGGTGTGCATAATCGGTACTGAATATCGGAGTGATTTTTTGCAGTGACGAGAATTACCAGTAAATCGGCAGTTGTTCGAGTTTCAGGGTCGTCGTCGTCTTCATCTGCAGATTGAGGTTCTTCTTCATGCTCAGGAGGAACTTCCTCTGCAACAGGTTCTTCGAACGCCTCGAACGTCGTCGGTTCAGGGGTTTGTTCTTCTTCCTGGTAAGGAACGAAGTCTAGCTGCCGGTACTCCTGTTCAGTACAGGAGCAGTTTCAGAGTTTAGATTACCTGAATGGCACGCTATGGTCTCATTTGAAAATTTTAAAAGAAACTTACTATGGTCTCATTTGGAACAGGAGCAGTTCTAGGGGCTTCTCTGATGTACTCTTCCATTGTTCCAAGAAATGATGGTGGTGGCTGAAGAAAATGTAGGCAAAAAAAAGTGGCAGCAGAATTCAGAACTTTCATACTATGATCAAGTACAATAGATGAACTGAACAGTAGAGGGAAAAAGGGGTCTATTTAGTGGTGCAAGGGACCTCTCTCAGGATTGGGAATTGGAAGTTTCTGGCTAGTTCCAGACCTCTGCAAAGCTCGTAGAAGTCAGAAAGAGATTTTGCCTGTTATTCTTATGAACGTTAGTTTCACAACATCCTCGGTTGTAAAATTCAACAGAATAAGAGCTATCATGTTACAGTCATACGCACCAGGTTCCCTGTTCTTCTGTAGATGTCCTGGGCTTTGATAGCATCAAGTTTTGTCATATCAAAGAACTGCAATACGTTAGGAAAAAAAAAACTATAATCAAGATCTATGTATTTTTTATCTGACAGAAAGCAATCTCGAGAAGGTCATATAAGTACCACATCCACAAGGTTAATGATCCCATCGTTCACTGCACAGTAAATCTTGAAGCTTTCCTTCAATACCTGAGTGAATGCATCATCTTCTCTCATCAGCTAAGAGATTTGATCAATGGCGCTAAATTAAAAAACGGTACTGTCAGAGCTGACATTACACATACCAGAGCCAAGGCATACTGTATGAGGTAGTTCCCAAAAGCTGCCCCTTCAGGCTGCAATCACCATTCGCAAGATGAATCAGTTTTAGTTTGGAACAGAAATTAACTAGGTTCAGCTATGTTCTCTTCTATACTACCAGACACCCGACGAGCCGGAAGAGCAGCTGCTGCAATGCAGGGAGCTGTTCTAAGAGGTCATCCTTGGCTAGGGTCCTTGTTCTACTTTGCCCCTGAAAGTTAACCAGATGCCACAAAGGTGTTGTTGGGTACTGGTAGAAAAAATGCATCACTATTCTTCCAAAAAAAAAATGCATCACTGAAACCATGCAACTGCAAGAATGGCACACCGGTCACGAACAGAACCAATCACACAAACCTTGGGGTTTCCCTCCGCAGGTCTCAGTCGCTCGGACTCGATATCGTATCTCAGAACTCTGAAGCACTCGAGTCGCTCCTCGAGATACAGAGCGTACGTGCGCACCCACGCCGAGCAGTCCCATGCTGAAGACGAGCAAGATGGATCAAGAACAAAGCAAGAGTCAGCCAAGATTCAATTTCACATGAAGAACACCATGCAGGTTGATGTTGATCTGAGAGGTGACCTAGTGGGCTGGAGTCATCCTTGAAGTTGGACATCTGCAGAGCCAGAGCGTGGCCCTTGCGCCGGTAGCTGAGCAGCTCCTCCCTGAACGCGGCGTCGCCGTCGCGCAGAGTACGGTGGATCACAATCAGCGTCTTCAGAGCAACCTGACAATTTGCAAGCATTTTCGGTTACCAGATCACTGATCACGGATCAAACAATGGCAACAAGAAGTCAAGAACACGGCGATCGAGCAATGCAGTTGGATGCAGGGCCATGGTGGTGACGTACGTACCACCCAGTTGTGCGTCTTGGCGAGGCGCCTGGCGAGCGCGTGGACGCAGTAGGAGACGTCGGCGAGCGGGCGTGATGCCGACGTGGCGGCGAAGATCGCTGAAGCAGCCGCAGCAGCGAGCAATTGGTCAGCACAAGAGAGATGGTCAGGAATGGTGGTGGCTCCTTGAGCTACTAGCAGAGACCAGCAATGTCAATCTCACCGGCGAGGTGGCGCTCCTTGGGCGGTCGCTCGACGTGGGTGGTGGCCTTGACCACGGCGACGTCGAGCTCCTTGCGGTCGCGGCCGCCGCCGGCGTTCACCTTGGCGAGCCCCACGGTGGCGGAGTCCTTGATGGCGCCGCACGCCTTGCGCCAGCTCTTGTGCACCGACGTCGTGCCCATCGCCGCCGTCGTTCCCGGCGCCGGCCGGATGCTCGGCTCGCTCTTTCTTCCAAGTCGTCGCGGGGTCGTGGCTTGCGCGTGGCAAGATTCTCCTTTTAAAATTGCTCGGATTTCGGAGTGGCGCGACGTGCGCGGGTGTTCCTGTGTTCCATTTCCATGGAAGGCAAGGGCTGCCGAATCAATCAAATCAAAACGACGGGGGACGAGGCGCGATCTTTTTGACGTGTTCTTGCAGGCTACCGCCGCTCAGCAGCAGGAGGCCCCCAAATGGAGTTTAGGTGCACGCTCTCAAGACTTCAATTTTGGATTCACTCGCGATCTCAAGAAATACAAAGATGACACATGCATTTCGGGTTCTAGATAGAGACGCGCATCTAATTGTCTGGAGTGATGCAGGCTGCACTCTGAATTTTGAACAGAGGTCCCTCGCAACAGAATATTCTCAGTACAGTGGTATTTGACAAGCAGGTATACACAGTTCAGAATGGCAGGTGAAACGTGAAATTCTCCCCCAATCGAGGGGAAACTTACATGATATCAAATGAATATACCCTGAATTGTACGTTACAGCAAAAACATGTCGATTTCTTTGACTCGTGCCACACAATTCGACCCCCCAGACAGAATATTCAGATTGCATGCAACTCCCCAGATAGGGAAATTACATGCACAAATACACAACACAAAACGTATGCATTCTGGAAAAAACAAAATTGACCTATTAGGGTACACGTTGATCTCGTATGATTTGTTTTTGTAGCTGCAGCCTGTAGTTCACAACACACCGTATAGGCCACCACGGATCTGCAATCATCTTCAACCGTCTCTTTCATTCCGTTTGATCTCCAACCATCTCTTTCATTGCAATGCCTTCGTACAAAAAATACAAACCCCTAGCCATCCCCAGTTGACCAGTTCCACTATTATCATGCACACCAACTACTGAGATCAAATTTGTCAGAATGCTCCTTTGGTTAATTACAAAGTCTGAACATTTGTAATCCTATGACCTTTGACTATCTGGTCTAACTTGTCGTTGCCTGCATTGAATCCGACCGATCTGAACTGTAAATTGTTTGGGCGCAATCTTCAACCGCCTTTGTAGGTGCTCTTGCTTTAAGCATCATTTCCTTGTATTCTTCTTCTGGGTTTGACAACGCTACAATCGCCCCACCAGCCCCTACTGTAGCTTCTCCATCGTGCAGGATGACCGTCCGGATCACAATATTCAGATCAAATGTGTGGTTATACGAAAAGAACCCAATGGATCCTGAGTAGATACCTCTCGGACTAGATTCGAGTGAATCAAGAATCTCCATTGATCTAACTTTTGGGGCCCCAGTCATTGAGCCACCTGGGAAGGCTGCTTTAATACATTCGACAGGGCTCAGATTCGACTTCTTTGTTCCACGGATGGTACTCACCATAGTGTGAACAGCCTTATATGACTCTACATCCATGAGACGAGGAACATGGACACTCCCAGGTTCACAAACCTTGCCCAGATCATTTCTTAGGAGGTCAACAATCATCAAGTTCTCAGCTTGATCTTTTTCACTGTTGAAGTTGAGCACATGCAAAAGGGAAAAACTAGCACATGAGAACTGTGACTCAAACCATAACCCTGAGGCATTGACAACTATCTAGATAACAATAAACTGCACTGCCAGGAAAGGAAAACATGAATGAATGTTGACTGTAGAAACCTCCAACAAACAAAAGAAAAGAGAATCTTGATGCTTACAGTAAATGTTATACAACCAAGTCATTTTCAGTCATAGATCTGTGATGATGAAAACTAAACGAGTTTGAGCAGGCAATGACAGACTGAGCCAAGATTAATATAGATGAAGATTAAAGTTATGTATACCAACTTCTTTATGAAGACTATTTCAGAAGACATTAGATCCAAAAGACTAAGAATAGAAAATAAAATAAATCATGAAAAGCAAATAAACCGCAAGGTCGACATTTCCTGAAATTGAACCAAGGTATCTTAAACAACAGAAAATAGTATGTTTACACTTGCCTGTATTTCAACTGCAAACGCAGGCATTCATCTTCTTCTGGTGTTCTGCCACGTGCTATAGTGCCTTTGATTGGTTTTGCTTCTAGAACTCTGTGTCGATCTAGTCGTAGAAACCTTTCAGGAGAAGAGCAACATATGCTCAAGTTTTCCGAGGAGAAGTTAAGCCAGGCTGCATAAGGGGCTGGATTTTGTTTTCTCAATTTAAGATAGAGTTGGAGCGCATTTATATAGTCTACTCTTCTCTTCATCTGAGTAGTTAAGCATAACTCATAGCTTTCTCCATCTCTGATGTAATCCAGGCAACTCTGAACATCTCTAATATATTGATCCTTTGATTTCTCTATAACAAAACTTTGCTTACTCACGTTGGATGATATAGCATATCCCTTCCCATTAATCAGCAATCCTGGAGGCATAGCATGCAATCTAAGAAGCTTCTTCTCAGTCTCCACTAACCATGAATTATGTGCTGAATTTCTGCATATTCCATCTCCATTATTTGAAGAAAATTCATCATGCAATGATAAAATATACACATCACCGTTACTGTGATCAACCACCACGCTGTTATCAGCAAAGAAGAAGCATGCATCAGGAGTACTTGATTTGGCCTGGTTAGATGACGCATCACACTCAACTTTAAGACCATACCTGGTATAAGAATAAAAAAAAGGGGTTCAATGGGAGCTTAAAGGAATTCAAAAACATAGATAACACAAAGCGAGTGAATTGAAGTACAAAATGCCCTGGATGAATCATGAATCCATTGTCCATGAAAGACAACTAAGGGAATGGGGAAATCAAAATTGGAGCAATTTGTTTGTACCATGGTTTTAAATAAAATGTGTGTAGCAGGAAACTAATCCAACTGCAGGCAAATATCGAGATATATCTGCAGCTACAAGTCTATATTTCAATTAAAAGAAAAGCATCAGCCATGATAGTAACAGCATACCCTAGATACCCAACAAAGCCACCATGGAAGTCAAAGGGAAGTCCTTCGTAGTCCTTTTCATTGTATTCAATGGACTGAAGGTCCTGCAAATTGCGAAACAGTGAGAATCAAAACTCAGACAAATGTATGCAACAATCTACCAAAGGTTGGGCTGATAGTGTAATGTGCAGAAAATGATACTATGTTAGTCATGTAATGCGACATGCTGAGTTACCTCAGATCAGCATATATTGTCTTTTTTCATGGCTTGCTGCCAATCAAGTTCAGAACCTAGTGACACACTTAGTTTGTTCCTCTGATGCAGGAACTGAAAGTTCACATGGCTGTAACTGACTTAGGCACATTTATTTATTTTTAACAAAACAATTCGACTTCTATTTAAACAAAAAAGAAAACTGGGTTTGTTATAGAAAATTATTCGGAACACAAGACTTGGATAGTGACAACTGGTAACCATAAGGTTATGATCCAGTCCATCATGCAAAATTAATGAGATAGAATTTCTAAAAGCATCATAAGCATCAGTTATCTTTCAACATATACCTTGTTAAGAAACTCCAAAAAGCCCTCTTTGATAAAATTGTTGGCAGTAGAACCATAAGCATCTCGTGAAACAAGGGTTCCTCCACAATTGGCTCTGGAACAGAATTTGTGAGATGAAAAGGTCTATATCACGTGCTGGCATTTATAATTTATTAAAGTATGTTTCTTTCTGCTTTGTGAAAGCAACTTCTTACCTTTGACCAGATAGGTGGAATGTCATTTGCTTCCACAGGGACCCACCCTTACCACCCATGAATGAAAAGCGTGCCCTATTCTGTGCAGAAGACCACACCAAAGACAAAAGACTATTTAACACATAAAAGTGAATGCACAATATTCCTGATGGAAGAAAAGAAGTAACCCAAACAAATTTCAAGCTCCTCCCTGCAACAAGACATTGGCTGCAGCTCAATCCATGTCAACGAAGAGTCGAAGATAAACATATCATCAGCTTTTTCTGTCTCGTTGATTTTTTTTACTTTACCAGCTAGAGTGAAACATATTTTTCTAACAACCTAGTTTATCAAGATTCTTACGTGCAAAGGCTTGTTCATGGCATCAAATCATAGCCTTGTCACGCTTCATCTTCACATCTGATGAAATTTATGCACCAAAACTAAATTGGTGATTGGTTAAGCGTTAGCTTACTGCGTACCTGATCAACTGATGAACTATCCAGCCAAAATGTGTCTTCACCACTTTGTTGGCCAAAAAGCACCGCAAATATGTCTTCAGAGCCAACTGTGGAGCAGAGGAAGTTATCAATCTTCTTCCATCGCAATCGTAAACGCTTCTTCCTAATGGCTCCCTTTGCAAGTATGTGAGCCCTGTTAGGCTCCCAGAGTTCCAGCCTTTCAGCATGTGACAAATCCTGGGAGATGGAACCAAATTGGCCAGCAGAATTGACCTGCGGAACAACAGGAATGTCTACTAAAATGACGTGTGAAGGATATTTGTGTAAAAAAACTTCATCGTAGAGAGTACTTGAGATTTTTCCAGTTTACCAATACCGTGAACCTTTCTTTCCTGAAGCCATGATGAGTGCAATCCAAAATCTCTCGTCATTTTCTCAAAGTTTTGAAAAATCTGTCTTCCATAATGAGTAGCAACGCTCTCTGGATGAAACTGAATAAAAGGCAATCGTGTGTAAGAACAGTTTGCTGCAACTTTGAGAAATCACGACAGAGGAGAAAATGCAATACCTGCACTCCATAATGAGGCCTGCTAGAGTGTCTGATGGCCATTATAACCCTGGAACCATCTGACTCATTATCATTTCCATTGCTTATGCTGGATTGTTTCCCACCACTATTACTGTGTTCTAGAGGGATTGCCATAAAGTTGGTGTCCAACGATCCCAGGAAGGTACTAACATTAGTTCGATCACTTTCAAGGTAAGAGAGTAAATTTGGAGAAGCATTCCATGCTATTGATATAAGATCATCAGGTAGAGAACCAGCTTCTATTACAAGTGAATGATACCTCACAACCTGAAAATAGAACCAGTAAGCACAGAATCCTTCACATTGCATACAGAAAGTGAAGCCTGAACTCTGAAACTAAATGACATTGGCAATTGGGCATGGGAGTGCAAGGGCTATACTAACCTTGAATCCAGAGTTTCTACCAGATGGAACGGAATTAAAGAGGTAGCACCCATCATGCTCAATTTCACTGAGGTAAGTCAAAAATATGTGTCAGCTGTAAGTATAGGACTATAGATGGAACTGAGCAGAGAATCATCGCTCCTTGCAGGTTTATTTTCCATGTAATGAAGTAATAGAGTTCAAGGTCTTGCCTGAGTCTCCCGTGTATAGCTTCTGGAGCATGAACAATCTTAGCACCATGTATGAATCCCAGGGCCTTCAATGACCAAACACAACAACAGACATTGCAGGAAACTTAAAACCTCATGATCCTTATTTCTTTGTCAAGTTAAAAAAGGTAAGTTCACAAGGGGGACACTAAATTGGAAAGGCAGCCATCACCTGGTGGCCAAGGCAGACACCCAGGATAGGTATGTCACCACACTCCAAAAGTACCCGCAGACATACACCTGAAAAAGAAAAGAAAACATGCACCAGATAAGCAAGTTGTACTTAGCAATGAATGAACAAACATGCATCAGATAAACATACAACGGAAGATGATGCAATCTCACCTATGTCGGTGGGGCAAGCCGGAGATCCAGGGCCAGGGGAGATCACGATGTTGTCGAAAGCCTTGTCCTTGTACACCCGGTTGAAGACGTCCCCCCATGTCCACTCGTCATTGCGCACGACCACCGGCGGCACTGCGTTAGAGGGTCATGAGCTTCCGTCAGTTCCACCGCCCGCAATGAGCAATGAGCAGAGGAGGAAGGAAAATCCCGCTCTACTCACCGCCGTTGACGACCGACAGCTCCTGGAAGATGTTGTAGGTGTAGCTGTCGTAGTTGTCGATCAGCAGCGTCCTCACCGGCGCCTGCGCCTCCACCGGCTCCGGCGTCTCCTCTCCCTTCGCCCGCCGCGCCGCGAGGCGGCGAGGGGGACGGACACGTTGCCCGGCGGCGGCGGAGGAAGCCGGCACTGGGGGAGAAGGCGGCGGGGCCCACCTCGCCACCGCCGGAGGGGCGGGGAGGCGGAGGGCGGCGGCCATCGTGGCGGCGCGCACGGAGGATCCGGGAGGGAGAAGAGAAGGAAAAGGTGCCTCCTTTTTTGGGGTTGTGATTCGTCTGGAGTCTGGAGAGCGCGCTCCGTGGAGTATTTCTACTATTTTTCATCTGTCGCGTTCGGAGCACCGCTTTTCTGCCGACCTCCATCTCCTCCAATCTCATCGTCTCGGCGGGTGTGCGTGCCCTACTGCCGTCGCCGTATCCGGCTCGACCGCTCGACTCCACCAACTCCGGCGACCACTGTACCGCAACTAACTCTGATGCCATTTCCTTCAATGACATCCGTGTCTGGGTGCATGTGAAATTAGTACCGGTGTGAAAAGAAGATTTATTAAATTGTGCATAAAAAGATTTTTTAGTAACACGGTTCGACAATATTTAACAAACTTCGTAAAACAAAAACTCTTAGGTTCACTTTAACAACGTGAAATATACTCCTGTTCATTTTTAGTAGACAAGATCTGAATGTACAAAATCGATCTTTGGTTCTTTTTTTTTTTTTGTTTAATTCATATTGTGAGACTAAATGCCTGTTAAACAGTCAAAGCATGGTTTTGAAGGGGCAAATTGCGTGCCCAGTAAAAATGGTACGCGAAACCAGATGCCAATACAAATTGCAATTCTGTCGAGACAACTGTAGTTCTTTAGTTTCGTGCTTTGACTGTAGGTTAGGCGTGATTGGGTGAAATCAGTATGAACCAGAAGTGATGGTGCTGTCAACGTTGGGTGAGTGGGGGATTTGGTGAGCCAACCTGCTAAATTACAACAGGCCCAGTTTGTGAAACGCACCGGACGTTTAATGGCAAAGCCCGACTCCAGTTACCATTACGATAGTCCTAGAAACAGTGCTACCGCGTACAGAACTCATCTCAGAAGTATATCACAGACATCCATTCGAATTACATCACATGTCATAAATATAGTAACCAGTACATGTTTCTGGAATAAGTACATAAGCCTCATGGGCTAAATGCAACATAAAAGAAATGTAGCGCGGCAGAAACTATCAAGCGTCCTCCAAGTGGTCTCCTCTCCACAGGCAATCTCCTGAGCGTAGCTGCAGCCTAGTCGTACCACCCATCATGGTTGAACTCGAGCTCGGACTCGTACCCTGCGAACTCACAGACTGTTCCCAAGGAGTGGAACAGGTTCACGTCACCATCTGTATGCAAGCTTTAGGTGACCTAATTCTAAGGGGAAAGAAAATAGCAATGGAAAGGGTATATGTTTCCTAAGCAGCAGCAGCATATAGTATCATCATTCCCATATCCCTCTTTTACCGCAACTCGGGCCGTCCTGGCTCACCAGGCCCCGTCTCGACACAACACCTCCATCTCTCGGGCGATGCGCGGGCTCCCATCCCGGCATCTCAAGAGGTACGGACGGATCACAAGGGAAACGGAGCTCAACCTCCCTCTCCCCGCCCGCACCAACGACCTCACACACTCTCCTATAGGGGAAGAGAAAGCATATCCCAAAACAATGGACGACCGGCTCATTAACACTGCGCATTCCGAGACCGAGGTCACGGCTATACGTATAGATCATAAGACTCTGCAGAGCTTGTACGCCTGTACCCAACTCGGGCTGCAAACCGGGGATCAACCGGTTGAGACACAACCCACAACTAGTAACTCCTAACCGGAAACGGCACCCTCCTGCTTCCCTCGGGTCTGAATGCTTCGGCACGCTAACCTTGGCCCCAAGAGCTGTGAAGACGTCCCCACGATGGCCGGTCGGGGGATAGCTCGTCGATCGGGGGGTGTAAGGACGCATCCAGCCCCCCCTGACACAAATACCACACTGTGGTCGTCAACAGTCCGGATGCCGCTCCGAGAAAGGCTAGCTGGTACTCCTCCCACAAAAGCAAGCTGGTGCGTACGGTACAGTGATCACAAGATCGGTCAACAAGGTTTAAGGTGCCGGTACGGGTGTCATCGTCCCAAAGGCGTATCCACCGCAGTGGTCCGCAACCGTTACCATCGCAGGTAACCGCCATACTCCCAGCTCCCAATCACAATCTCAAGTCACAAACGTGCCCGCCACAGGCACAACACAGGGCTTTCTCAGAAGCTCGCCCCTGGCTCCCCGAAAGCCTAAGTCGGGTTGTTATAAATACCCGCACCGACAAGGACCTACTAAGGTCAAAATCACCATACTCCTTCCCAGTTTTCCCACACACCCCACACAGAGAATATCTACCAATCCCACACATAGCATGCACAGCAATAGCAATATCTCAAGTATATAGTAAGTGGTAGGTCATCAAGGGGTAAAGGCAATAAAGAGCTATGCATGGCTAATCATCATATAATCATCACGTGCAAGCACTAGCAGACTAACAACATATGCCTAATGGACATTCAAAAGATGGGATGGGCGTGAACCTGGAGAGAGTGGGTAGTTGTCGAAGTCCTCGGCCGGATCCTCAATCAGCTGCTCTCTGTCGTCGTCTCCTGAACACAGAAGGTACGGTAAATCCTACGGTAAATGGCAAGAAATCCAAAGACAGCAATATAGAAGATCCAAATAACTCCAAATACCCTCCCAAACTGTTATTCATATTTTTAGAAAATTATAGAAACTGGTTTCATAATTTTCTGACTTAATTTGAATTAGTTATGGATCTTCTAAGTTTAAACCCTTTTCTGAAAAAGATAAATGAATTCTCGAAAAGATTAAATCCGGAAAAAAAAAGAGCGCGACAAGTGGCAGCGCCAGAGTGCGCCACGTGGCCCGCTGACGTCAGCATGACGTAAGCCTGACGTCAGCCGAGGGGGGTCCGGAATTGATGACGTCAGCGTGGGCCCGGCTGACGTCACCACGACCAAGTCAACCTGACAGTTAGGCCCACTGGGCGGTGGGCCCCGCCTGTCAGCGACTCGGCAGGGTGCGACTTCGCGCGTGGGCGGAGTCCACCGTGAGCCGTGAGTGCGGTTCACGTGGACCGCGTCCACCGGATCTGGTGCGGCTGCGCCTGTGTGGCCAAATGTGTGTGCGGCCAGATTCAAAATCGGATGGGGAAAAGTTCACGTGCACAAGGTGTTCGACAGAATGTCGCAAAGGCGTTCGCGACGCGCGCGGCGCGACGGCTTGGCGCGCGCTCGCGTTCGCTCGCCAGAGCGCGTGCACGGACCCGTGCCGTGTGCGTGCGCGTGCGGTGAGGCCAGGCGTGCTCGTGTGTGCGCGTGCTCGCTCGGGAACGCGCCATTGCGGTGCGTCGTGGCAGCAGCGTGCACGGTGGCCGCGGCGAGCTCGCCGGCCATGCGAGGCAGCACCTCATGGCCGGGGCGGCGCGTGTGCATGCGTGGCGTGAGTGCGCGCGGTGTCTGGCAACCCAGTCCGCGGCGACGTGCGTGTTACGAGTGCGTGTGCGTGTGCATGTGCGCGTGCGCGCCATGGCTGCAGTGCGACCTCGCGTCCGCGGCTGCCCGGCTGCCTGGTTCCGCGGCGACAGAGGTGCGTGCGCAAGCACGTGTGCGCGGTGAGGTCCCTGCAGAAGAGAGCGGCACGAAGGCCGGGCAAATAGGTGGGGAAAGCTAGCGGTAGCGCTACGGCTTGCGGCGGAACGCCGGTGAACGGCGGCGAGGGGAATCAAGGAGGGTCGAGGGGAATTGGCTCACCTAAGGGCTCGAGAAGAGAGAGGCGAGGCAGGACGACGTTGGCGCAATGGCGAGGTGACGCGGTGCCGGCTCGGAGCAGCGGTCGTCGTCGACGTTGGTGTTCGCGGCGGCGTTCACGGTGGCACAAGGCTCGGCGTCGTCGAGGTACGGCTTGGCTCGTCCTCCGTGTTCCCTTGGCGGCTGCGGAGCTTCTCCACGCGACGGTGTTCCCTTCCCCTCCCTCCTTCCTCCTTCTTCCCTGTGCTTCCCTCTGCTCGGCGAACGCGGTGTTGGTGGAAAGGGGATGAACCCCGTGAGAGCTTTGGGTCTCGAATTGGGGATGCGAGCAGCTACTTGTAGGTGAAGGCACGGGGTAGACACGACTTGGGTGCTTAGATGCCGTTGGTTTGCGAGTTCAAGGCGGTTTCGAGGATCGGGCGATGGCGAGCGCGCGCGCAAGCTTCGCGGCGAAGGAAGCGTGCCCGCCACGGCTTCTAGAGGTTTCCTAGGGGATGGCTTGGGCGAGGGGTTGATGCCAGCGAGGCGCGGCGTGATCCTAGGCGCGAACGCGCGCGGGCGCGGCGCGGGGTAACGCGAATCGCGTGACTGCGCGCGAGAGGGGCGTGAGGAAGGAGAAGCTCCTGTGCGGTGTGTGGCTGACAGGTGGGCCCGGCTTGTTAGTGCCACGCGGAGAAGAAACGGCGCGTCGCTGGGCTGGGCCGGCGCGCGTGCGAGCGAGAGAGTGGGTCGAGCGCGCGCGAGAGAAGAAGAGAGAGAGCGGCCCGCGCGGGAAGAGAGAGGGAGAGAAAGAGAGAGAGAATTGGGCCGGGTTTTTAGGTGTCGGCCCAATAGTGGTTTTAGCCCATAGGTTTGAATTTGAATTTATAATTCAAATTCAAAAGTATATTTATATTTCAAATAAAATCCAAACAAATCCCAATAAAATCCAAATGACACTCTAGATATATTATCCTTAAATAAAATATTATTTTGCTAGGATTTAGATGAGAAGAGAACTTGACCTTAGACAAATTTAAATTGTTGCACATTTCCTTCAAAATTTTTAAATCCATATTTTTTTTAAACTCCAAATTTTAGGAATGTTACAGTTTGTTGCCAACTTGACATGTGCTTATGGCACACCAACCTCTGCACCAATCGGATCACTAATCACTAGGCCGACACAAACAGAACACTTCCATGATGAACGGATTGATTCTGCATTGACATCAGCTTGACCTCTGTTGCTATCCGATAGTGATAGGGCAGCCTGAACAAGAACTTTCCCAGTTAAACGTCTCAGTAGCTTCCCTTCAGATATCAGAACTCACAGGACGAAATGGCTCCGAAGAAATGGGCAAAAATTATGCTGCGGGCACTCAAAACGTGTCACAGGCGAATAGGATCACTTTTAATGAGGGAAACGAAAACAAAACCATCCTTGTTAGACACTGCAACGTTGTGTATATTTGCTGAACACTGAACCGTGTCAAGCAGCAAATATACACGAGTTTATAGTGATCGCCATCAAAGAGATATTTCTCGATGCCTTCTGAGCGTCATGTGGCAAAATTTCCAAAGACAAAACAGCAGGAATCGCAGAAGCGAAACAACACGGTTCCATTAATTGGTTGGGATATTACTCCATGGCCCTTCTTTACACAGCATCTGAAGCTGGAGAGGTTGCAACAAAGCCGCTATCTGATCCCCATCGCAACAAGCCACTCTACAGGCATCTCTACCAGTGCCATCTGCAGCACTATAACACTGCAGATCAGAAAATGGAGAAGCTTTTTTTTTCTTTCTTTCTTTTTTGCTTCTCTCCGGGAGAGAGAGGAGAAACCCCGGTAACGCCCCTAGGGGTGGGATTCGTCTTCTCTAGATCTCCTTCTCCGATGCTTGCTGTTGCTGAAGATATGCCTTACTGACAAACCTTCCCTGCAAAATCAAAACACAAAAACCTTCAGAAAACTGCCTAGAATAGAGATATGTGTTGGTTTCGCCACAGCAAAAACCGTCATTGCCACAAGAGTAAGGTTTTTGTTGCTTACATTGACCCGAGGCCGGTAGTACCGGCTATTCTTATTTGAGGGGAGGGGAGTGCATGGCTTCAGCTTGCGCTGCATCTTTAGAATGTTGCCTTGCCTGATAACAGAGCTCGTACTGTTCTCTGGGAACATATCACTGTCTTCACGTTTAACCTTTGATGGAAATGGAAATTACACAGATGTCAGTAAGAAGAATGTTCTTCAAATAAAAGTTAACATAAGAGACGAATATTTGCAGCATTGTAATGCAAGTGACCTTCATCTGTTCAGCATGTTGATGCAACACATTTTCAACAAACAACAACAACAACAACAACATAGCCTTTAGTCCCAAGCGAGTTGGGGTAGGTTAGAGATGAAACCCAAGAAACAAAGCTCAAGGCTCAGGAACGTTGATAGCTAGTCTCCAAGCGCTCCTATCGAAAGCTACCTCCTTGGAAATATTCCACTCCTTAAGGTCTCTGTTTATCGCTTCGTCCCAAGTCAATCTAGGTCTACCTCTACCTCTCTTTATATTATTGGCCCGCCCTAGGACCCCAATACGCACCGGCGCCTCCGAGGGCCTTCGTTGGACATGTCCAAACCATCTCAGCCGATGTTGGGTCAATTTCTCCTCAATGGGTGCCACCCCGACCTTCTCCCGAATGTCTTCATTCCGAACTCTATCCCTTCTTGTGTACCCGCACGACCATCGCAACATCCGCATCTCTGCTACACTCAGTTGCTGGACATGTCGCCTTTTAGTAGGCCAACATTCCGCCCCGTACAACATCGCCGGTCGAACCGCCGTCCTATAGAACTTCCCCTTCAGCTTTTGTGGCACCCTCCGATCACAGAGGACGCCAGAGGCTTGACGCCACTTCATCCAGCCTGCTGCGATTCTATGCTTAACATCTTCATCAATGTCGCCATCCTGTTGCAACATCGATCCTAAATACCGAAAAGTAGCCTTTTGGGGGACCACCTGTCCGTCGAGGTTAACGTCTCCATCCTCGTGCCTAGTCCTACTAAAATTGCACATCATGTACTCAGTCTTGGTCCTGCTAAGTCTGAACCCCTTCGACTCTAATGTGCGTCTCCATAGCTCTAGCTTCTCATTAACACCTTCCCTACTCTCATCGACTAGCACCACATCATCAGCAAAGAGCATGCACCAAGGGATATCCCCTTGTATATCTCTAGTGACCTCATCCATCACCAAAGCGAACAGATAAGGGCTCAATGCTGACCCTTGATGTAGGCCTATCCTAATAGGGAAGTCAGTGGTGTCGCCATCGCAAGTCCGGACACATGTCATAGCATCCTTGTACATATCCTTAATGAGGGTAATGTACTTCGTTGGGACTTTGTGCTTCTCTAAGGCCCACCACATGACATTTCTCGGTACTTTGTCATACGCCTTCTCGAGGTCAATAAAGACCATATGCAGGTCCTTCTTCTGCTCCCTATATCTCTCCATCAACTGTCGGATTAAGAAAATCGCCTCCATAGTTGATCTTCCAGGCATGAACCCAAACTGATTTTGGGTCACACTCGTCCCTCCTCTTAGACGGTGCTCAATAACCCTCTCCCAGAGCTTCATGGTATGGCTCATCAGCTTAATGCCACGGTAGTTAGTACAACTTTGAACATCTCCCTTGTTCTTAAAGATTGATATTAATATACTTCTCCTCCATTCTGCAGGCATCTTGTTAGACCGAAAGATGAGGTTAAAAAGCTTAGTTAACCATATCGTCGCTCTATCACCTAGGCATCTCCACACCTCAATGGGGATACCATCAGGGCCCATCGCTTTACCGCCCTTCATCCTCTTCAAAGCCTCTCCGATCTCTGCCTCCTGGATTCTTCTCACAAAGCATCTGTTAATATCATCAAATGAGTCATCTAGCTCAAGGGCAGGACCCTCAATCTCCCCATTAAACAACTTGTCAAAGTACTCTCGCCATCTGTCCTTGATCTCCTCATCCTTCACCAGAAGTTGATCTGTCTCATCCTTGATGCATTTGATTTGGTTGATATCCCTTGTCTTCCTCTCGCGAATCCTAGCCATCCTATAAATGTCCCTCTCTCCTTCCTTCGTGCCTAGCCGCTGATATAGGTCATCATAAGCCTTACCCTTTGCTACACTCACAGCTCGCTTTGCAGCCTTCTTCGCTACCTTATAGCCCTCGATGTTAGCTGCACTCCTATCAAGGTGGAGGCGCTTGAACCACTCCTTCTTCTCCTTAATAGCCCTCTGCACCTCCTCGTTCCACCACCAGGTGTCTTTCCCTTCCTGTTTGCCTCCCCTACTCACACCAAGGACTTCTGCGGCCACCGTCCGGACACATGTTGCCATCTTTAGCCACATGTCGTCTACATCTTCTCCTTCGTCCCAGGGCCCCTCCTCTACCATCCTCCCCTTAAAAGTTTGCGCCGCTTCTCCTCTAAGCTTCCACCACTTCGTTCTTGCCATCTTGGCACGTTTGTCCTGATGGCACGTTTGCCATCTTACCACCCGCAAACAGAAGTCCGCCACCACAAGCTTGTGTTGAGGGACAACACACTCCCCAGGTATCACCTTACAATCTAGGCAATCACGTCTATCGTCCCTCCTCGCAAGGATAAAGTCGATCTGGCTCGAGTGTTGTCAACTATGAAAGGTCACTAGATGGGATTCCCTCTTTCTAAAAAAGGTATTCGCTATCAACAAGTCGTAGGCCAGCGCAAAATAAGAATAATATTACATGAAACAGTATTGGGTTCATATACCAGTTACAAAAGCAATTTGGGATAGGGCAGCATTATATACCATCTGGCAGTACAATTGGACAGTTTTATCATTGACTTGAGACATTTGATGCTCCTAGAAACTAGGAGACTCGAGGAAACCAGAGTTTGTGTTTTCACAAAAGCACATCCGCTCCAATATTTGTGCAATTTTAAGAGGGTCATTTGCAGATAGGTTAGAGTTTGTTGCACTAGCTCTTTCTATGATCCCAAGGCCAACAATTTGAGCCAAACTACTCTTCGACAACAAAATTGGGCATAGATACATGACTCAAGGCACCTACTTGTAAATTGTTGCAAATGTAGGTCTAGCCATGTATGGCTCATTAAAACAGTCCAGATAAATGGTGACTGTTAAGAAAACTCAAAATTGGGCATACTCTCATGAGTGTTTGCTCAAATATCTGAAAGTATGTTGTTGGATAAACATTTTTTGCAACTAGAGATAATAAGAGCGTTCTGATGCTAAAGAAAAGATGCTTCCTTTTTTTGGCTCTGGCTTTTCTTTTTTCTTCATTAGTTCAATCTTCCTTTCTTCAGTTTACTGCTTGAGAATACAGAAACACAGACATAAAGCAATTACTTCAGAATTTCATATTAACGGGTGAATCTACAACATGAGGTCAGCAGGGGGGCTGTGAATTATGCGTATTTCAATAGTTCTATTTGAAATGTTCACACAAACAAATCGGACCTTTACATTAAATTGGAAACAGCAAATAAGAGCTAATGATGGCTGAATGTTGTATAAAGAGTAATCTGAAAGAAATGGTCCATTCACCTAGTATAATCAAGAAGTATGGGGGATGGTTAAACCCTATTGTATTCTATTTTTCATATTCCCACATTTCACGGTCTGAAAAAATTATCTTTGAAGAGACTTGCTACTGACTAGAAATGTAAATGGAATAAAATGAAGTAAAGTAACAAAGGTCAATTTTTTCGATCACAGATGAACCACAGGTGATCTAAGCTTCTGCTGATATGAAACAAATTCCATGTATCAGAGGGTATGAACTAACAAACATAATTTAGGTTTCAAACAACTCTAGCCATTTTTTTTTTGTCCTTAACTGCAATATAGTAAATCTTATTATCTGAAGAAGCCAGAAATACTTACTACCACATGAGCAGAAGACAATGATAAGTCAGATGCATTGCGGTCAGCAAACACCGAGCCTCTGCCACGCCAAGCCTTGAGTACCCGCTCAGTGTTCAACCTCAGCCCCAAACCTGTCTCCGGCAATGTCAAAACTCCAGTACCAGCATTGCCAAAGTCAGGAATCCATTCCTCTTCTTTCTTGCAATAAGCAGTGGCGACATCCTTATATAAGGAATCCAATAGCTTCTTCTTAGTCTTCTTCTTCTCTGATACTGTTGGTTTTGCAACTAATGGTACTAATGGTGGAGGGGCAATGTCTTTAACTGGTATGGCAGGGCACATCCACCATTCAGGATCGACATTGTGCCCCTTCAGCGCTTGGTTGATGTTGCGCTGAAGCCCAAGTACCATGAGGCTCCTGAGGTAAGAGTGCATCTTGGATCTGGGCAGGTCGGAGCTGACGCTAGCAACATCTGCCACATTGTTCTCCATCGATAGCTTGCCCATGATGCCGTCGATGCCCTCCGCAGCGCTCTCGTCGACGCCGCACAGAATAGAGTCTGCGTCGAAGCCGTCGTCATCGTCGAAGTCGAGCTCCCCGAGCTCGTCCGCCGCCGCGGCGTCGGGTGTCGCGGGAGACGGCGCCGGGTCGCGAAACTCGCTGAAGACGCTGCTCACGGCGGCCGGCGACGGGCAGCTCTTGGCGGGGACGACGGGGCTCATCGGCACGGGCGCCGACGGCGACTGCGGCGGCGGAGGCAGGTCGCGGAGGAGGAACGCGGCCTGGTCGAGGACAGGGAACGGCGGGAGGAGGTCGGAGCAGCCGGGGTCGTCGGCGAGGGCGGATGCGAGTCCGAGAAGCCGAGGCGGCGGCGCCTCTGCCCCTCTGGCGACGGGGAAGACGGAGGGGTACATGGACGCGAGCAGCGCCGCCGCCTCGTTGTACGTCTGGTTGGGCCGCTTCCGCGGCGTGCGTGGGCGCTTGAGGGACAGCGAGGCGACCGACGATGTCGCCGAGGAGGAGGACGCGTTGGACGCCTCCGAGAGCGTGGAGGACGCCGCCGCCGAGTGCGCCGGGCGCGGCGGCGCGGCCGCCCCCGCCGCCTTGACCATCTCCAGGTCCAGCCGGAGGCCGGCCGGGATGCAGGACGACGCCATGGATCGACGGACCCAAGAACCGAACCGATCCAACAAACAAGGGGAAAGAGCTTCACCGAAAAATCGCAACTTTTCCTCCAGAAAACCCGATCAGAGGCTCCAGCTCGGCGGCACGAATCGGGAAACCCAAATCAATCAGTGGGGAGCGACGAATGGAAGGTGGGGAAATCAGGAGAGCGAGCGAGAGATGCCGTTGCGGCCGTCCTCTCCGCCCCGTCATAAACCCAACCCGAGCTACGCAAAACCCCCCAGACGAAAACCAGCGGAAAAGGGAGGAAAGGAAGGGGCCGAAACGCCAAAGGGCGTCGCGTGGAACCCGAGGAATTCACAACGCCACTGGCAGCGGCAGCTGCAGCATCGGCCCGGCTGCTCGGCTCAGGCGGCCGCCTCGGAGATGGAGCCAAAGGTCGCCGACAGATGAAAATGCAAAATCTGGGGAAAAGCCGACCGATCACCGGAGATTAGAAAAGAAAAAGGGGAAGTGGGGAAGAAGAAATGATTAAGGATTCCGAGAAGAAACAGCAGCCAGGTGGTTAGAAGTAATCAAAGTGGCATCATATCAGTGCAACGCCACGAGCCCCACCACCACCACCGCACCAACCTCGAGTACGCGCCGGCGAACTCGGAAAGAAATCAATGGAGCTGCACACGCTCTGGTGTTGTGCTCGTGCTCGTGGTGTGGCGATCTGGGCGAGGGACGGACAGGGGAGGCGTGGCTGGATTTGGAGCTGATCAGCTGAATAGTAACTGAAATTTTGGGGCGGAGGAAACAGAGCAGCTGGCGAAGTAAAACGCATAGGCTGGCTGACAGATTTGCGTTCGAGCGGGTGCTGGCCGGCAGCGGGTGAGATCTTTCTGCTTGGATCCTTCAAAGACAACGAAGAACTGAGACGATTTGGGGAATTATTACGAGGAGCGTTTTTCATTAACACACGAATCAGGGTTTAGTTATGCGATGGGGCGAGAAGAGGAAGAGGACACCAGGAAAAAATAAAGTTTTTTTTTTAAGAGTTGGAAAAAGGGTTTGAGAGGCGTGGTGCGGTGGGAGCCTGCGGAAGCGACGAACGGAGCTCGCTGTCAGCCTGTCACGGTCGCTCTTCCAGTGGGCCCCCCGCGCAGCGCTCGCCCATTGCTTCCTTCTCTCTGTGGTCTCACTGGTCAGTCGGTCCTCGTGCGTGTTTAGTTGAAAAAATTACTTTTTTTTTCTCTAAGATGCGTGTTATACTAGGGACGAATAGGAAAAGAAAATTTTAGAGATACGTGTTCTACTAGGAGAATAAATAGGAAGTAAAAAGTAATTTTAGAATTAAACACGGCCTTGACGCGGGAGCGCCTTGTCACGTTACACGGTTGAGCTCCTCCTCGAGGTACACGTGTGAGGAGCTCCCACAGCCGCGTGACCTACCGGAGGTCCAGCTGAGAGGTCACGTGTGGCCCGGGGTCCGGGAAGGAGCCTTTGTTTTGCTCGGACCGTGCTAGCTGTTGCCGCACAGATGCATCTGGAGACTGAACGGTGAGTTCGGTAGATGGGACTCCCCGGGAAAGTGGACGGGGGCAGAACACCGGTGTGCCATGCGTGATGGCGATTTCCTCGTTTTGTTTTTGTAAAAGGTTTCCTCGTAGACGAAGAGGAATGGAAGACGACGGGTGCTCTGGTTGTTGGGTGGTCGTTTGGCTACCCGTAATCAAACACGTCCTGGTTCAATTAACCTACTAGCAGGCTAGCACCATCACCGGCGGCGGCGGCAGCCATCCAACGGTCGTATCGTGTGTGCCCAGCGGAAGCATCCAGCCAGCACCTGGCGCCGTGTGCTCCCCAGGCCACGGAATTTTCAGGCCAGTGGCCAAGTTAGTGGGCTTTCGGTTATAACTGGGCATGTCCGCGTGTGAGCCTGCAATGTTAACTTGGATTGTTCTTGGTGCGCAATCTTCGGCCGTAGAACCTTTTTTTTTTTTTACGTTTTATGGATGAGGTTTTGGGGTGTCGTGGGTTTCCTACTGTGCTGAGTGTGCTCCATTCCACCTGGGCTGCGTCCCCCCTCGTTTTGCGGCCCAATCCACAGCAATCCAATGGGCCTCCATCCTATCCCCTCGCTCTCCAGCCCGCTCGTGCAGCGCCTCAACCCGCCTGCCCGTACGACGCGTGGGCCCGCCTCTGGGCAATTCTAGCCCTCTGTATTCCACCCGCTGCTGTTCCCTCCCTATCCACCACCGAGACCGCGAGCGAACCAGCGCAGCGCAGGGAGGAGAGCAGAGGGGAGCCGAGCCAAGGAGCACGAGCGGGATGCCGACGCTGATCCTGAGCACCAACGTGCCCGTGGACGCCGTCGTCGCCGCCGACATCCTCAAGGACTGCTCCAAGGCGGTCGCCAAGACCATCGGCAAGCCCGAATCCGTAATGCACCCTGCCTGTTCGACGCAATGCCTCCCTACTGCTTAGCCCTGCACAGCGCGCAGCGTCTTACTTGTTAGCTCCGGCCTTCCGACCGGGGGATTCTCAATCAGATTCTACCGATGAAGTTGAAGAGTTCGATTGCTCGTTTTATTCCTTGTTCTTGCAGTATGTCTTGGTGTCGATAAACGGATCAGTGCCCATGTCATTCGCGGCGAGCGAAGAGCCAGCGGCGTACGGTGAGCTCCTATCCGTCGGCGGGATCGGCCCCGGCGTCAACGGGAAGCTGAGCGCGGCCGTCGCTGAGATCCTCGACGCCAAGCTCTCGGTCAGCAAGTCCAGATTCTACATCAAATTCGAGGATGTGCAGGTACAATATACTACACACAATCATGTGCTTCAGCTCCGATCAAGTACTGTGTTCGCTAGCTTCCCTTGCCAACCGTTTGAATTTATCTACGATACTCGATAATTAGTATCCCAGGATTGAAATGCCTCAAGACAAATTAGTGAAGTGTGTATACAGCTGCTTCGCCCATTCTTCTTGTCAGAAGGAATCTTAGGCTAAAACATACAGTCAAGCAAGGATTTCAACAGCCTGATACCAGTACATCATTTAACTCCTCATTAGGATTCTTAGTCTAAACATATAGTCAAACCAAGAGATTATACAGGCATTGCTACCTGTTTGTAATTAGCAATTTGCATAAAGCAGTAAATTGAAACCTGAGTGGTAAAGGGCAAACATATAGTGAAATGAGGCTGATCAACTGTCTTACCCCTTTAACTTAGAAATTGGTAACACGTTTGAGCATGTGGCAAGCACATGCAACCGGCAGATGATTTTGAGCTCAACAACTCTACATACCAATATGTAAGGAACAAAAAGAGCATGTCTGGAAAAATAATTTATGTGATCCGTCCATTAGACTTCGGCCATTACACTATTTAGTGCCCTTAGGCATACAGTTTGCAGAACTTACTCTTTCTGCTCAGTTCATGCTACTTGCTGCCTCAGTGCCTCCAGGTTCAGTTTCTAGAACTCGCCAATCGCCATTACTTGCCATCTTATATTACTTTTTGTTCTCAGTTCATGCTACTTAAAGATTCAATTTCTAGCGCTCACAATTACTTGTCATCTTATATTATTTCTTGCTTTCATTGCATGCCTTGATTTTTATGTGAATCATGCGTATTCCTAAGTCTTAAATTCATGTGTGCTACAGAGACACAACTTTGGCTTCAACGGATCAACATTCTAAAGAAAACTCCATCAGAAGATGAGTGCCGCACCGCATCCAAACAACCACCTCAACCTGTACACACATACCACCATCGATTCTTCAGTAAACGTGGATGATGAAGTGTTTCGTGTGTATCTTCCGCACCTCAAATGGAAATTCCGCTTGTGTGAGATAGCACTAATTTATTTGCTTTATTTCAACTGAAAAGCAGCACCAACATGTACCTCATTCCTCTTTCATGTACTTTGTCGGCAGTAGAATCAACGGTTTCTTTCTGGCATTTGAGCTTCAAAACTAGAAATAAATGGAACTTAATTTCACATCATACATCAGTGTGATGCCAATCAGCCAGACAGATATATAATACTGAAAATGAGATACGATAAAACAGGAAATTGTAATCAAACACCTCAAAAACCAGAATAACTGGAACCAAGGCCTTCCGATTTCCATACAGCAGATCAGAGTCTAAAATTACAGTCTTAAATGCTGAGTTCCGCTTCACATACTCATACAACAACGTAGTCCATGTACTACAGAAACAAGAAAACCCCACACATCTTATTGAGTGCATATTTACACAAGAGGTCACCTGACAGTGTGATACATATAGGGATAACTTGATAGGTGCTGTAATCACAGTAAGCTCGTACAAAAGGCGAACATGTGACGATCCTAATATAGCAGATCCCTGCCACATGTTCATTGCTGCCTGTCACATGCTCATCCCCGTGACAACCTCGGGGTGGTAGTGGATCATCTCCTGCCACATCATTTCCCGGATCATGTCTACACCAAGATTTTCATCTATGTCAAGATCGATGGGTACTTGAGCAGGAGGGTTTGCACTTGGATCATACAGTGGAGACATGTAAGGATGCTCCAGAGCCTCGGTGACACTAATTCTTTTGGAGGGATCAAAGACTAGCATCTTCTGCAACAGATCGATGGCAAGAGGATGTGCTTGCGGGTACATGCTGGGGAGGGGAATACCTGGGGTGTATGGAAGGGACTTGATGTACTTGCGGGCTTTCGGATTGTCAATGAACTCAAGGTCAGCCTCACTCATGGTGCCAAGAACGTTGACTATGAGCTTAAGCTGATTGAGGCACTCAGTTCCTGGAAAAATTGGCTTGCGGCCAAGTAGCTCAGCAAATATGCAGCCGACAGACCAGACATCTATTGATGTACCATAGTTGTCACAGCAGAGCAGCAGCTCAGGGGCCCTGTACCAGCGGGTGACAACATATTCTGTCATAAACTGCCCCTTAGTGTTGTTTGTGCGAGCAAGTCCAAAATCACATATCTTCAGATCACAGTTTGCATTAACCAGGAGATTCCCTGGTTTCAGGTCTCTATGGAGTATCCCAGCTGAATGAAGGTACTTCAGACCTCGGAGGAGCTACAATGAAGAAGAAAGGTGGCAATTTATATATCAGTTGTTTGAAAAAAAAAATCCAGAAACTAAATATCATTCAGTACTTCAGCACAAAAATCTGAAAGACCTTACAGAAAGATTTTTGTTCCACCAAAAGAAACTTAAGTTACAATTAACGTACAAAAGCTTTCCTTAAATAATTTAACATTAAGGAGCTCAAACCATAGACTCCGAAAATATATTTGCCATGTATTTGAATAATTTCAAACAAAAAAACTCCTAAGCAAAAACTACAATTGGGAGCCACCAAGGTAATAAGGTTTACTATTTGCATAGCAAACATGCTACTTCAGAGGAAAAACAAAAGCTTGTCAAGCACATTCAGAACCAACACCAACTAACTAATATTATTTTCAAAATCCCTGGTGATATATAGTCAATGTTGTCCTTGTCCCAACATAACAACTTGCTTTGGTCGTTAAGATATCATATCTTCTTTGAACCACTCCCGAAAGCTCTCTGTTTAGTTTGAAGTCTGGAAATTATCCTATATTTTCCCATGTGATCTATCATGTTTTGACAGTACAGTCTATTTATTTATCATTTTCCAGCAGCAAAGTTTCGGATGCTGCCCTGTCCAACTTGAGCCAAACTTCCGAGGTGATTTATGTTCATGAAGTGGACATAAATGTTGACTAAAGATTTTTCAGAAAATGTACACATATGCTAACTTGCTAAGTTATGGGTCCAAACTTCTAACGGGTGGAGCAGTTTTATGCTTTATGCCTAAGGAATACAAAGTTAATAAGAAATAACAGAACTTGGAAAGCAGTATGATTCACATCAGAGCATGGCTGATGCATTACAAGCCAACTGGTTACCATATATCAAACAAAGTCAGAAATGTTCCAAAAGCTGTCCTTTCAAATGGATATGGGCCCACTCATGCCTTTGTCTGAGCCCAGGAAAGCTAAAGCAACCAAGTGATAACAGAGTTGAAAGAGCCTTTTTACCATCCTTCGAGAGGTGCTAAAGAGATACCATACCACCAATTATAGCTTCGGAATCTCTTAGGCACCTTTCCAATAAACACACAAAAAAAACTCGTACTGAAAAGCCAACTAATCCACTGAACCAGAAAGAGAAATGGAGGATGCAACAGATTCCCATTACCAGACTAAGTTTGCCTAGATGTGCCAACCAAGAGTTGAACTCAACTAAATAACCTGATATCAGCCCAAGTACATTAATGAAAAGATTCTTCAACCATGAAGTGGTTGCAGTCTCGTAACAAAATAACTAAAACAATACTGGATCATCACAGATTTGCTTTTGCTAAACTAGTCAAACAAAACAACTAAACTACACAGGATCTTGGCAACTACAGCAATATGTGATTTTGTGTACCAATTATGGCTAGCATGGCTTCTGGCAAGACTGTAAAATCCTCAAACCTATTCTGATCTACATAAGGACAAGCATGTCATATTATAATGATAGGCAAGCAATTCCTAGCCATGATATCCAGATAGAGCATAAGGTGAAGCTGAACAAGCACGAGTATTGGGTCACCCAGCGGCTACTTTTTATCAAAAGACAAACAAGAGCAAGGATGCGTGACAGATCCAAAACTTACCTGAAAAAGAAAATACTGGCAATGGTCATTGGAAAGTGGTTGAGATGACTTAATTATTTGATGCAGATCCGTATCCATGAGCTCATAAACCAAGTAAACATCCTTGAAGCTCCTTCTATGCACTGGCATCATTATATCCTTGAGAGCAATAACATTCTCGTGCCTCAAGTGCCGAAGGAGTTTCAGCTCCCGCAGTGTCCTCAGCGCATCCACGCGGTTGTCAAATACGTTGTTTATCTTTTTTATTGCAACCTTCTCATTGGTCTCACGGTTTATTGACGAGCAAACAATTCCATAAGCTCCCCTTCCAATGGGCTTGATTGGCACGTATTTGGTGTCGATCTCAAATAGCGTTTGCCACATGGTGTAGTAATGCTTCCCTTGGTTTCCCATGCCATTGGGGGGATCCACCATCATCGCCATCTTCTAGGAAGGAACACAAGTCAGTATGTAACCTAGAGAAATATGAATGTATAAGAGAAGGCAAGAGATGGACACTGTGTCACCAAATTCCTTCATCGTACCATAACTATGCATAGGGCAAAGCACAAGTGGGATATTGAAGCTAAGTAAGTTTCTTATACTATACAGAAGATATTGTAAATAATTATGACCAAGTCAACATTGATGTAGTGACGAAATTCACTATGCTTATCACACACAAGGCAGCACTGAGTTATGCCAGATGAGTCGTTAGACTTTGTGAACACGAGAATTTGAGCATATGTATGCAAATTTCGACAGTCCAAGGCAAGCTTGCACTTTGATCCAACATCCATCCTACCCCCATCGCCCTCAGCCACCCCCTAGGAATAACTAAAAACGAGAACCAAAGCAGCAGGAGCTTGTAACGTATACGTCTATTTTAGTTTCTGTTTGAGGACACATGCAGGAACATGCATTTGACCATAATTGAGACACCCCACCCCCATCTCCAACGTTGCCGGAGCGCGAATTCCGAAGGCAGGCAGTATAATTCCGGGCCAAAATTTTGCTTGGGGTTGAACAATCGCAGCAGCAGCCGTAGCTAAGATCGTCCGGCGGGTGGAGCAGAAAGCAAGCAACAAACACACAGAGACAGACACGAAGGTTCCGATTCCCAAATAGCGCGCGAAAATTGATTCCCTCAGCAAGCGAGCAGCGCGGCGGCAGATCGGCCGAAAGAAACCAAACAAGTCCCCGGCGGCGGGCGGCCCGTACCGTACCGTACCGTACCTCGGAAGCAGGGCGCGTGCGGGGCGTGCGCCGGTCGCCTTAGGCTCTCATCAGCAGCAGCACCCGACCGAGCAGGATCCAGCACCCCCACGCTGCTGCACGCGCAAAAGGAGAAGAACAAGCGTGAGGCACCGTCGAATGAATGCCAGAAGAGCGTGGAGGGGGAGCAGGAGCGGCACCCACCGGCGCGCGCGGCGTCGACTCGCCGCAGATCTGGGGTGCGGGAGGAAGCGGCGAGGGGAAGGCAGCGGGCGCAGGGGAGGACGCGGCACGCGGGGTGGGGGAGCGAGCGAGGGGGCGAGCCGAGAGCACTATGGCCGTGGCCCTGCTTGCTATTTTTATTGCGGAGACGGGTGGGAGAGAAGAGAAGGGAAGGGAAGCACCACGCAGCAGCGGAGGCGAGGCCGCGGGCGGTTATTTGGGTGGCAGTCAGCTCCGCAGCGGCAGCGGCTTGACGAGTGCTCGGGCGGCCGCCGTCGCTCTCGTCGCCCCACGACACCAGACGGCGGCGGCGCCACGGCTGTTTCCTCTCCCTTTCGCCCCGCACCACTCCCCGCCGGCCGAACGCGGCCTATCTATCTATCTATCTATCTATCTATCTATCTATCTATCTATCTATCTATCTATCTATCTATCAACTACTGTACGTATCTCATCCGGTTTTGACCACCGCGTTTTCCCGCGACGACCTTCCGGGCTCTCGTTCGTTCCGGTGCGCCGCTCACCAGACCACCACCGGCGTCACCGACGCGACGGGAAGGGACGCGGGGATGGATGGATGGATGGAAGGATGACGCCGGAAGGGGTGGCGAACTCGAGGTGCGTGGCGTGCTCGGTGGGGCTGGCTGGTTGGCGCCGCCCGTGGCGTGCTCAAGCTAGCGCACGGCGAACACGGGGGGTTTCCGCATCGGGCATGTGGGTCGGCCGCTTTCCGCTGCGGTTACGGATGCTTCTCTTCGCCGTCGCGACCCGCCACGTCCCTGGCCTAGCCGACGCACCAACCAAGCAAGCAAGCTTTCTCCCCCGTCGCGTCGCCGCCGCCCGCGCGCGCGCGTCGTGCCGGGTCTGCTTCACTGTACCGCACCAGCCGGCGCGGCCCTTGTAGTCTTGTACGGGCGTGCGCTGATTGCTCGGCCATGTTTTTGGCCACGCGCGGCCACCACGGCGGCATGGGGAGGGAGGGCACATGGACGCGGACGGGAGGGGGGAGCGCCGTCGCCGCGCCGGACGGGGAGGGAGAGCAAGCACGTGTGCCATCGTGCCGGAAGCATGCGGCGGCCATGCCATGGGGGCGGTAGGGGTAGGAGTAGGACCCCGTCGCTTTCGCCAGTGCTACAGGATTTCCGTGAATCTTTTAGGCGTGTACTAGACCAGCTTGAGACCCATGCATCAGGAGGTGAGGTGAGGTCGTCGCCATTCACCAACCGGGAGGGCCATGTCTTCCGTCTCGTCGGACGTCGCCACGATTGGTTGCCATGGGCGCATGGCACGTTGGTTTTTGAGAGAGGGTCGGAGATCGCTTTGCATTTGATTTGCCTCAAAAGAAAAAGATTCGTTTGCATTTGTGGTAAGCAACGGACTTCCTTTATTTTCCCTTGGAAGGTTGGTTAGTCTAGTGATTGGGCCTGGTAATTGCGATGGCATTTTGGTAATCGTAATGATAACTCGGGAAAGTCCGTCCCAAGCACCCACAGCAACCTTTGATTTGGCGGGCCATCTTTTCCCGGCCCAATAAAAACTTGGATATATTTATTCATGGGCCGGTGCGTGCGTGTTCCGGCGTCGCCGGCCGCATCGACAATTCGAGACAAGACCGCGCTCGCGACGCACGCCTGGCGAGAGGTAGACGACGACTCACATGGACGCGACGCGATGCCGCTCCGGTGCTGACTCCTTGGATGGAGCCCCCGCGCGCATCCATGATCCTCGACGGCCAGATCGAGCACCAGATCGACGGCCAACTCGCTCGGCGAGAGGCCAGGTCGGATCGGAGCCCATCAGCGTCCACAACTCCCTGGATGACCCAACCGGTGGCGACGTGGCAATGCTCATGCCTAGCGTCGTCTCATCTCATCTAGGCATCTCTTCTAGTACATCCGTCTCTTTCCAGTACGGTTTGGCTGTTTGGTCATGGTGGCGTGCCAAGACCACCACCACCGACCACTTCTCTTCGCCATAACCTCCATGTCCAACAGGGCAACGGGGACCGTTGCACGAAGGAGTTTGGACTTCAGGGGGTGCCCTGGGCCTGGGGGGACCAGCTGCACTGCTTGAGTCTTTGATCACCAGTAGGACATACACAGGACGCCGCCTTCCAGAAGACGAGAACCATGGAGCGCCACCGCCGCGTGTTGATACGGCCTAATGACTATAGCCTGCACTCTCAAGTCAGAACAGTGCTCCAGCTAGTCTCCGGCAGTTATTACGGCCTCATTACGCATCCAACCATGTACTTTGGCGTCCTCCGATTCTTACGTGATTTTCTTTTTTGAAAATGTTTACTTGCATCTATGAATACACTGAGTTCTAAGTACTCCGTACATCATTAGCTACTTTTGTTGTGGTTATAATTTGGCAATTTTTTCCACTTCCGTCCATTCGATGATCTTTGGGCAAACAAGCACAGTGTCACATCATCGGAACACAGAGCAACTGAAATAAACGCTAAACAATTGGTCACTTATCATTTAGCATTTTATTCGAGCTAAGCAGCCATTATACAGGCTAAACGTCTGCTTAAACAAACACAACTGTGTACACCGGCTAAACGATCATGTAAACAAACAGTGCAAACTCATCGTCGCTCGCAGCTGATCAAGCTAGGTCGTCGGAACCGGCGGCCGCGGGGGACCGTCGTTCTTGAAGGTGATGCTGTACCAGTGATCCATGTACAGAGTCTCCCTACAGAGATGCACAGTGAACCCTTCCTCCGTGCCACCACCACCGCCACCCCCACCCGCTCCGGCGCTGAGCACGTCCTGCACGGTGAACTTGGGCGGGCTCCGGCAATACCCATACGACTGCAACCTCCCCCTCACCGGCAGGAGCTCCAGCAACACGCCGACGTGCATCGGGCGGCGCTCACACCTAACAATGGCGGCGAGCACCCGTCTCCAGAACCGAGCATCAAAGTTGGCCCTGAGCAGCGTGCCCAGCACCCTCGCGTCGAGGAACGTCCTCTCCAGATGCTCGGAGATCTCCCTCGCCACGGCGGCGATCCTCGGGTGCTGACGTGGGTCCTCGCCGCCGAACGCGAACGCCTTGAAGTAGTACCAGTACTCCTCCCGCCGCAGCTTGTCCAACACCACCGGCTCCGCCGTGCCCAGCCGCGCCACGTCGGCGTCCCGGCACGTGACCAGGAGCTTGCTCCCGTCGGGGAGCGCGCTCGCCGGAGCGCCCGCGAGCTCGCTCCACGCGCGCTCGTCGATCGGCCACGCGTCCTCGAACACGAGGAGGGACCACTCGCCGCCGGCGGCGAGCCGGCGGTGCTCGGCGAGGATGCGCCGGACGCCGGCGAGGTACTCCGGCCCGTCGCTGTGCCAGATGGTCTGGTCGGGACCACCTCCCCGGCGAACCACGTCGGGCGTCTCGAACCACTCGATCCGCGCGAAGTGGCCACGCACGCGCTCGTCGTTGCAGGCGTGCTTGACGAGCGTCGTCTTGCCGACCTTCTTCTCCCCCACGACGGCGAGCATGCTCAGGAATGGCGCGCGGTTGGTCGGGGAGCGGTGGAGGAGGAAGTCGACGATGCGCTCTTTCTCCACGTGGCGGCCGAACACGCACCGGTCCATGTACAGCGTCGTCCGTACTGGCCGGTCCACCTTTCGAGGGTAACCCTGCACCAGCATGATGAACTCTCTCATGTAGTCACGTGTCAGGTGCTCCAGCTCCTCCACGACGGTGGCCAGCCTCTCCGTGCCGTCGTCTTCGTCTCCGGCGCCGGCGACCCCGCCCAGGATCAGCCTCGTGACGCGGGAACGCTTCGCCCTCTTGAACGAAGAGCACAGCGCGAACGACGAGCGCTTGCCTGCGGTGGCGTTATTAGTAGCGTCGTGGTCACCATCACCACAGTCGTTGTCGTCGTCGTCGTGGTTGTCCTCGCCGGCGACGGCGGCGTTGGTGACGTCGTCGAGGTCGGTGACCTCGAGGGCGAAGCGGCCGCGGTACATGGCGACGGTGAGGGACTTGAGGTGGGAGAGGAGCTGTTGGTTGGTGATGTGGCGGCCCTCGGCTTCCTCGACAATTCTGCCCATGTTGCCCAGCAGCTGCTCGAGTCGTCGCCGGTGCTGATCCCTGGCGCCGGGGGAAGGGCGTTGGAAGCTGTCGAAGAGGAAGGCGAAGATCCGGCCGAGGATCTCCGACAGCGCCGCCGGAACAACGATCTCCCTTGTGAAGTCCATACGGAAACACTTTACTAGTGAAAAAAAAAAACACTTACTGATCGTTCACTCCAAGAATTGAGGTGAAAATGGAGGAAGCTTTATATATAGACGTCCGACGAGGACGTAGCAGTTACGCTGATCCAAAGTCCAATCCAATACTGCATTGCCTCTGCCCTCGGGCGTGAAAAGACCCGTTGACTCGTGCCGGTATCTAGAAAAAAAAAGAGGGTCGAACCTCTCAGTGCGTGCTCGCGCCAGCCACGCCTGCCCGAACAACTCCTGCACTGATGATAAGATAAGCCAGTGATGTCCACAAATTCAACCACGGGGATCTTGCTTGTCCGGACGGCCATGACTTGGTAGCACAAGGTCGCCAATCTGTGACCAGCAGCATCTTATTTTAGACCCGGGTCATCAATCCATGACTCACAAGGCAACATGTAATAGTAAACAACAAATCGCTGATAGACCTAACTCGATGCCATGCCAACAAAACAATAGAATAACTCAGCTCCATCCTGAGCACCTTTTGGTTGTTGCAATCAACGATGATTGCCAGCTTGCAATGGCGCTGAAGTCGTTTTAACCTTTTAACCCTGCTGCAGCCATATGACGCTTGCGGATCTCTGAATGTGATGCCACCCTGTAACATATAGGAAAGAAAATCATCTGCAGCTTTTAGCTGGCTAAACTAGGTACCAATGACGTTAGACCACGAACGAACGAGTGATATCAAAGATTTTCTGGTCGCAAAGGTAACTGCTTTTCTGTGTGTGGTTTGGAATGGATCAGCACACGCGCCTCGGTCTCGTGGTTGCCTCTGCTGTCTGCAATAGCAACAGCAAACCATCAGGAGGTTATGTTCCTTTGCCCAAGTTTGGAAAAGGATGCAGAATGGTTCCATTTACAGTTACATTGCTATTTTCCAGCGAATCCATTGATAGAAAATCTACCGATACGACGTTGGAAATAGCACGCAGGTCACGGCGGTGTCCTAGTCGGTTGGCAATGACAACCGCT
The DNA here is from genome assembly GCA_015342445.1 of Digitaria exilis. NCBI lineage: Eukaryota > Viridiplantae > Streptophyta > Magnoliopsida > Poales > Poaceae > Digitaria > Digitaria exilis. The sequence goes on along the minus strand of JACEFO010002056.1, from coordinate 3,150,787 downwards.
GCGCCGTTGGAACTGGAAGACACGACAGAGGAGATGCATCACGCATGCTGCTTTGTTCTGAAGAACTGCTTCAAGCCTGAAAATACTTGAACAAACAAATCCAACGCCATATATGACTGCAAGCTGATCCTGCAGCTGCAGGACTCGTTTCGTCCACGCTGTTAACAACGGGACGCGACACAATTTGTTAAGCAGTTTAGGCGTTTAGCTGGTCGGTTCGGTATTGGAACTTTGGAAGCAAGCATAGATGGAGGCTGGAGCCTCTGTCCTCTGGAGGTGGCTTGACTCTTCTGGTTCTGGAGCGGGCGCGCTGCGCATTGGCAGACGCTGAGGTGATATCGATGGCAGCCTCCCACCTGACGGCTCTCATCTCCCTCCTGCCCCCATGTCTGCTGGCCCTGCTGCTGCTCCGCCTCGCCACCGTGCTGGACTCGGACCCGGACGCCGCCTTGCCCCGCGTCAAGGCGGCCGCGCCCTTCCCCCTCCGCTTCCGCCATGACGGCGCCTTCAAGATCCTCCAGGTGAGTCTGTCGCTCGCTCAGCGAGTCAGCTCCGCCGCTCAGGCTTTCTCTCCCTCGTCCGTTGCTCATCGATCTCTCGGCTGCTGCTGGTGGTGGTAGGTGGCGGACATGCACTTCGGGAACGGCGCCGCCACGAGCTGCCGGGACGTGGCGCCGGACGGCGGCGGCGCGCGCTGCTCCGACCTCAACACCACACGGTTCCTGCGCCGGGTCATCGAGGCGGAGAGGCCCGACCTCATCGCCTTCACCGGTACGGCTCTCTCTTCTCCTTTGTGTGACGACCTTGCTTCAAAAGTTGCAACCTTGGCTGAGCTAGTCTCGCCGCGCTCGGCTCACCTCGCCAGGCAGCACGCAGTAGGTTTGTGGGCAGGGGTCGATTTGATCATAGCTGACCTCAATAGCAGATCGAAGGAGCACGGTTTGGCCGTTGCTGGGCTCGATTGTGCGTGGAGGAGCTCAATTTGGCGGTTGACGAGCTCAATTGTACACAGAGGATCGATTTAGCGGATTTAGAGCTCTACTGTGCACATAGGAACTCGATTTGGTTGTTCCTGGGCCTCAAATTTCGAGGGAAATTCCAAATCCACGGGCGCAATGCTAAGCTAAAAGTTTAGCTTGCTCCCGTGAGCTACGTTGCTGGGCCAAGCAATGCTAAGCACTGCCAAACGGGTATCCTTGGCGGACAAGGTGAAACAGTGCCTGTAATACAGACAGGATACGCTCAGATATGGTAGTAGCAATATATAACGATCAGCTAAACTTTTAGTTATGCAGTGCAAGTTGTTTGTTGCATGCTTACATGTAGCTCGCCAATGTTTAGCATTCCAGCTGCTATGGAGTGCTATCTCTTGCAATTTATTGACTTAGACATGTGATGCAATGGAGATTTTACTTTGAAATCAATGTGGAATTATGCTTAAGGGTTTTCGAATCGAAAGACTATTGTCCTGTCCTATTCTCATCGAGGTGGGCAATTTTAGACTATATGACAGCCCACAAACTCTCCATTTACATACTAATGAGGAAGATGTGGTGTAACTCTATCAACCAAGTTTTTTTTTCTGAGCATCACTCTATCAACCAAGTATAATTACTACACGTATCTATAGTAGACTTTTTTTTATTCGGTCGGTTTCCACCTTTTCCAGCTGATGAGCTCAAGAATTTTGTAATAATTGACCAGGCTGTGTGCTTACGCAGAGGCTGGAAACATCTCCGTTTTATAAAAAAAAAGTACAATTACCACGTTGGATTGCTGTTTGTAAAGTCTGGCAAACATCTTTTTTTAGTAATGAAGTGAACGGCATACCTCTTTGACTTCCTGCATTTGCTTTCCATTTCTTTTGTGAGCAAAAATGAAGCCACTCTAGTTTACATCTAATGCCTCCATTATTTCAATTTGGAACAGGGGACAACATATTTGGGGGCAGTGCTACTGATGCAGCAGAATCACTACTCAGAGCAATCAGCCCTGCTATCGAATACAAGGTGCCATGGGCTGCCGTTTTAGGCAATCATGACCAAGAGTCAACAATGACCCGAGAGGAGCTGATGACATTCATGTCTCTAATGGACTACTCAGTATCTCAAGTAAACCCACCTGGGTTTTTGGTACATGGGTTTGGCAATTATCATATTGGCATCCATGGGCCATTTGGATCTGAGTTGGTCAATACTAGCCTGCTTAACCTTTATTTCCTGGATAGTGGGGATCGTGAAGTGGTCAATGGAGTTAAAACATATGGATGGATCAAAGAATCTCAACTCGCCTGGCTTCGTGCTACTTCAGTGGAGCTTCAGGTACTTTTGATTACGATTGATAACCAAATCACGAGTTCATGACATTCAACGTTGTTTGAGCATTTTTAGTGTATCTGATCGACTTTGTTCCTATTCACATAATGCAGAGATTAGCCACTAACATTTAGAGATCATTGAATTTTTTGTTTATTGACATGATCTTGAAATACCAACACTGCATTTCAGTAATTTTGTGTTTCCAAGTAGTAATGTATGATTTACCTCTATTTGACAGAAAACTGCACTTTCCCCTGCATTGTCATTTTTCCACATCCCAATTCCAGAGGTCCGGGGACTGTGGTATTCAGGATTCAAGGGTCAGTATCAGGAGGGAGTTGCTTGCTCATCTGTAAATTCTGGTGTCCTTGACACCCTCGTTTCTATGGGAGATGTAAAAGGCGTCTTTCTTGGTCATGATCATCTAAACGATTTTTGTGGCAACCTCAATGGGATATGGTTTTGTTATGGTGGTGGCTTTGGTTATCATGCCTATGGAAGACCCCATTGGCCAAGGAGAGCTCGGGTAATTTATACGGAACTCAAGAAAGGACAGAAATTGTGGTTGGAAGTCGAGTCAATCCAAACATGGAAGCTGCTAGATGATGAAAAGCTTTCAAAAATTGATGAGCAGGTTCTCTGGAGACGGAGTCAAGATGATTCTGACCACAGTATCTTGTCAAGACCAGGCGCATAAGATGTACTTTCTGTATGTGTCTTTTAATCTTCCACGCTGTACATTATCTGTAACCAAGTACATCACTCCAATTTTGTAGGTTAGTTGATTGATTCTTGGAAACAAGGTCGGCCACAGACCAAGTTAGATTTCACATTTGTTGTTAACACTGATATGCTAATACCCTGATTCAGGTGGTTGTAATTGAAGCAGTTTTCTACATCCTTGAGAAGCTTACAATTTCCCCCCTGTTCCAGCAATCATCTTCTAGTACTTTGCAAGCAGTTCAGCATGCCCTCTAGTATTTTGCCGAACAGAGAATTTGGAAGTGTGGTTTTGCCCATCTGTTGTGTTTTAACCAGTTGGTTAACAAGAACCACAGCACATGGATGTTCTAGGACCTGCCTGACATTCAAAATTTTTTTCAAAAAAAACATTATTCATACGACTTTTTCCTATTCATCATATCCTTTTTAAAGGCTTTGCTACGGTACTCCAGAATAATTATGAACTGTCCATTTAAGTTTAAGTTGATCTGCGTGGTTACATCGGAGTATTACCTCGTAAGAAGTAATAGATTAAATATATCCAATAATTATCAGCGACGTGCGCGTCCGCACATGACGTGTTGACTCGTGCCTCCCGCAGCAGTTTAGATGTACTCCGACGCCCACGCCCGTCCGGCCTCAGGGCGCACGTACGCACCAGACGACTAAGATTCAAACCGTGGTCACATCCATTCCGTGACGACGAGGGGCAGTTGAGTATAACTGGCTGAGGATCTGCGATTTTGTACATGCATTGCCCTCCGTCACGGATCAGTCCTCAGTGGATCACAGATGTGTTGCATGGTTGCCGTATATAGGTAACTGCCACGGGGTAGGAGTCATGTGGACCAGTTTAATAGTTTATTGCTGAGTCGCCACTACCCTTGTTGAAGGTGCCCAAGTATAAATCTTTTTTTCCGTGAACGTTATTTTTTTCTCCGCGTGAAACGTGAACGTTATTTCGACCGGCAAGGTCGTAGCCCCTACAGGTGGACGCTGGGCTTTCTTATTTCATTAATTCATTTAAGGAAAAAGTCTATTTTTGGCCATCTAACTCTTGTCTCAGTTTGATTTTGACCATCGAACTCCAAAACCGGGTATCTTTGGCCATTCAACTATCAAAACCGTTCAAATTTGACCATCGAGCTGTTTTGACGAGTGGTTTTGACTTTTTTTATTTACAATTTAGTCCTTAGATCTTAAAATGATTATTACTTTTTGCTCGTACCCGATTTAGGTGATTCTTGTGGTCACGTGTTAATAACGGTGAGCACTATATTTTAAAGTGATCTTTATACTATTTTGTCACTATTTGTTATATTATTTTTTGGTCATTGTGTACAAACAATAATATAAGAAAAGTAAACTAACAATTATAAAATAATATAATCAACATTTTAAAAGATAAAGTTCATCATTACGAATGCATGACCACTAGAATAACTTGAATCAGAGATAGAAGAAAAAAATAATAATCATTTTGAGATCCAAGGATTAAAATGGACTAATTTAGTGTTTTTTAGTCCTTGGATGTTAAAATGATTACTATTTTTTTCTTGCATCTCCGTTTTAAGTGATTCTAGTGGCCATACGTTTGTAATGATGAGCTTTACATTTTAAAATATTGATTGTATTATTTTATAATTGTTTGTTTAATTTTTCTTATATTATTTTTCTACACAACGACCAAAAAATAATATAACAAATAGTGATAAAATAGTGTAAAGATCACTTTAAAATATAGTGTTCACCGTTATTAACACGTGACCACAACAATCACCTAAATCGGAGGTACGAGCAAAAAGTAATAATCATTTTAAGATCTAAGGACTAAATTGTAAATAAAATAAGTTAAAACCACTCATCAAAACAGCCCGATGGCCAAATTTGAACGGTTTAAATAGTTGGATGGCTAAAGATACCCGGTTTTAGAGTTCGATGGCCAAAATCAAACTAAGGCAAGAGTTGGATGGCCAAAAATGGACTTTTTCCTTCATTTAATTACTTATTTACTATATTAAAATTAATGGTTGTGATTTATCTGAACTCTTACATCTTAGGAGGTAAGATGGAGTACCGTAGCAAAGCCTCCGTCTTAATCATAGAAAACGCTTCCCGAGACTCAGCTACAGTGTTTTTTCGGTTCATAGTGCATTTTCGGGGAATCTTCCCCAATCTAAACACATGCTGATTTTGAGTGTTTCAGAGTCACAGAGGAGAGCTTTGGCGCAGAATTTTTTAGAGCTGGTTATCCCTAACTTCAGAATCCATGGATATAATGTTTGGGTGGAGCATATTTTTGCTTCTTCTTTTTTGTTTTAAAGAAGTTGTGAATGATCAAACTTTTGAGCAATTTGGTGGATTTTATTTAGAGACATGTAATATTTACAAGGGGAAACAGTAAAAAATAAGCTTTGTTTCCGTCTCAAACAACACAAGGGAATTAAAAAAAAACGTTTCCTATACGACTATATAAATTGCAAGTAGCAAGAGCGTAGAGAAGAGCCTACAGCGTGGATCGGACGGCGGAGATCCGGCCAGGAAACCCGGAGCGCCCGGGCTCCCCCGTCCCTACGTCGTCTCCTTCGCGAGCCCATTTCCACCCTCCAAATCGAAACCAGATCGAAATCCTAGGGGCTAGGGTTACCCTCCACCCCCCATCCTCATCGTCCGTTCCGATCCGATCCGATCCCCCGCCCGCCGCCCATCCATCCATCCATGTCCCACCACGACGGCACCAAGCCGTACCAGCCGCGCCGGGGGCCCGAGCGCCACCCGCAGCCGGCGGACGAGGTCGCCGCCGCGCCCCCTCCCGCTCCAGCCGCCGTCGACCACCTCGCCGCCGCGGCCGCCGAGGCCGAGGCGCGGAATCACTACACCCAGGAGAGCCACCAGCATCAGCATCAGCATCAGCAGCTGCTGCAGGGGCAGGGGCACGAGCAGGTGGGGGAGGAAGAGGAGGAGGACGACGATGAAGACGACGAGATGGAGGATGAGGACGATGAGCAGGAGGGGCAGGACGGCGGCGTCGGCGGGGAGCACGTCCCCATGGACGCCGATGCTGCCGCTGCCGCCGCCGCGGCGGCGGCGCCCGGCGCCCAGATGGACCCGCACGGGGCGATGGTGCCTGGCGCCGTGCCGCCCATGGCGACCAACCAGCTCACCCTCTCGTTCCAGGGCGAGGTCTACGTGTTTGATTCCGTCTCACCTGATAAGGTCCTTCTCTCCCTCCCGATGTCTATACACCTCCTTCTCCGCTTGCTGGCAATGCGATTCGCTAGACTTGTGAGAGTTTTGGTTTCGTCTGCAGGTCCAAGCCGTTCTCTTACTGCTTGGAGGTAGGGAGCTCAACAACACGGGGCTGGGCGGCGCGTCCTCTTCACCATACAGTAAGGTTAGGACAAGTGATAGCGAGAGCAATCAGTAATGCCTGCGAGTTTTGTTTGGAAGACCGTGTGTGTGCTTTGGGATCGACGATTCAGATGTGTGCATTTGCTTTGCTTCAGAGGTTGAATTTTCCTCATCGGGTGGCATCCCTGATGAGATTTAGGGAGAAGCGGAAGGAGCGGAACTTTGATAAGAAGATCCGGTATAGTGTACGGAAGGAAGTTGCGCTGAGGTTAGTGCTACCTTTTTTTTAAAAAACTTTGGCTGGTACTCCAATCGTAATATCTGAAGTGCCTTTAGTAAGACATCCTATTCCACTTGAAACATCTCTTGTGACATGTTACATCCTATTCCACTTGAAACATCTCTTGTGACATGTTTTGACGCAAGTAATTGTTCATGTGAAGACATGCACATCCTAACTCCCCTGTCATTTTTCTAGTTATTCTGATTAAAATAGACCAGTTTTCATGAAACCTATTTTACGTGTTCATTCTTTTTTTTTTCTAAAAAAAACCTTGAGATTTGTATGGTTTGCTTGTATTTATAGGATGCAGCGCAACCGAGGCCAGTTTACTTCTTCAAAACCAAAGCCTGATGAAATAGCAGCATCAGAAATGGTCACTGCAGATGGCTCCCAGAATTGGGCGTCAGTGGAAGGCCGACCTCCATCATCTGCCGAGTAAGTTACAAAGCGTTTCCAGTATCTCTTGGTCACATGTGTTTGTCACATTCAGCAATATTTTAAGATGAATAAAAGATGCCCATTGCATATTTTCTTGGCCTTTAGAGTGATATATGCTGTTGCTCTAAAGCTATTTATTTCATTGTAGATTGCATGATTCTCCGATCCTTGTTTGTTCTCTGTAACTAGTACAAGAAAGAAACAGGAATTTGATATTTAATATAAAAAATCCATAAACCATAGTTTGGTTACCCTGTTACTGTTCAGCTTGCTGATTGACACCGTATCATGGATTTATAGTTAGTACCTCAATATTTCTCTTCTAGCTTGCTTTCTCTTAGTGAAATTGTATGCAGCTCTTTTGTGGCGTTTGAGAAAAAAAACTTATCTTCTACCTTGCCTTACTTGGGATGTTCAACTCACATGATCTGCCCACCATCTTATCTACTGAATATTTTGGTGTCGGTAGCTGTTGAAAGCTTTTTTCGTTTGCATGGTTATGATTATCTTGCTGGGGTGGTTTGGTAGGCTCGCACTGCATGTAATGAGGAGTTCATGATCATCCTCCTACTTATGTAGACATGAAAACTGTCTGTTGTACACGTGCAAGTGCCGCAGAATTTTTTTTTAAACTTAGGATACACATGCTTCTTCGACAGTCTTTTTTGTTGTTGTTGTGATATTTTGTTCTAATAGGTCGTGTGATTGAAGTTATTTTTTAAATACTAGAAACATCATTTCTGAATTGTTGCGATGGCTGTCTTCTGTGCAATTCTCAGATGCCATCACTGTGGTACTAGTGCGACAGCTACACCTATGATGCGTCGTGGACCTGACGGACCAAGAACGTTATGCAATGCTTGTGGCCTCATGTGGGCAAACAAGGTACCTGTGATTTGTGAATTCTTAGTACAACTGAGATTCTTGATTTCAGCGAGCATAGAAACTTCAAATTTGTTTGTTTTTAGATTAGACTATGCAATGGAGACATGAGTGTGAATAAGAAATCCACATGCCTGAACCATGACCCAGCATTAGTTGTAACAACTGCCTAATAATTAAACCTTTGTTTACAAAAAATTTTGCTGGGTCTTTTTCCTTAATAGCCTTATTTTACCATCACGATTCTGCACTGCAGGTGTTCTTGCTCTGTACTTTGTAAAGCACTACGCATCTATCTTGGTTTATTTGTGTGCCACTTTAGTCTGTTCCCAAATACTCTTCTGGCGGCATTGAATTCCTTTTTTGTCTGCTTTATGTAATAATAAAATGTAGATGTTTCCATTTGCTATTGAGTTTGTTCTTTGTTTTCTATTTATTTTTAGGAGTGCATCAGCATCTTTTTGTCAGACTTCAATTTCAGAAATGAGAATTTTTCTGTGTTTTGTCCTGTGTAGTCCCTTCATGTAAATTTTGGTTAAGTATTATGTAATAAGCACAAGCAAATCTGTTGATGTTCCATTCACATCTTTATAGGGTCTGCTGAGGGACTTGTCAAAATCCCCTGTGCCTCTTCAAGCTGTGCACTCAGCTCCTCCTCTAGATGTGGGTGTAAGTTTATTTTTTCTCTACACATGTTTTTGGCCTAATCTTGTTGGGGAGTTTCTCGGGTTGAAGCAGGTTCTATAAGCTGGAAGTGGAAAAAAAACTTGGTTCAGATAGTTGATTCCTTGTGTAATTATCTGACAAAGCAACACACCTTGCAACATGTGTCCTTAGGTTCGAGCCAAATCATGCCAATCCAGCTTAAACCTTTTAACATTATCAAGTACATACTACATAATAACAAACTACTAGAAAACTCATTAGTAGGTGCGCGCCTTTGCCATATACTATGTTGCCAAATGTAGGGAGTATTTTTTTTTCTCTCCCTAAGGCTTTGTTTGGTTTGCATCATACATCGTACCGTAGGGGATTTTATCCCTCCCGACCCCCCTCCAATCCCCTCCAATATGATGCAAACAGATTAAGGCCTAAGAAAAGCATTATTATTCTTCACTCTTATTCTTCAGTCAAAATTAGGTATTGTGAAATCTTGTCTTTACATTACTACTGGTTAATTGTTAGTGGCAGCATTCTAATGGACAACATGGAATAGATTATCATACATCCTCTTCCAAATTCTCTCACAGCTTACTATTTTTTTTGTTGCTCTGCCACATTTATTTTGGTAAACTGTATGTCATGTGAAGAATAAATCACTGGTCGAGTCTTAAATTCCTCTTGATTCTTTTTTTTTTCAGCAGAATGGAAATATCATAGTAGCCCCTGGTGGTGAGCTAGAGAATCCTGCAGCAGCCATGACCAGTGGCCACGAATCATCAACGTGAGCGGAGCAGTGGTGTTTCCTGGTGAGGGGTTAAGACCATGAGGATCATCCTGGAGTGATCTCTGCAGTAGGCGATCAACTGTTGTACTATAACTTGAGTGGGAACCTGCTTAGATATTTTTTTTTTAATTTCGCGTCGTGTAGAGTTGAAGAGCTGCGACATTATCGTATATCGTGGAACCATGCCTTTGCAGCCGTTGTGGCTATAGCGAATCTGTTTTTCTTCTCCAGAGCCGCGTCTGTTAAGAACCGATGAAGGAAATTACTTCAATGTGAACACCTGCGTGCTTGTAGTTATACCTAGATCTCAAAGCTAATGCTTGATCCATGCTTCAACGTCTTTTATCTCACAATATTTGTTTGGCTGCCGATGCATGGCCATGCCTGGTCGGTGATTTGTGTGCCTGTGCCAGAGCTCTAGAGGATTGAAAATTTGCTAGCTTGGATGTGGCTTCCTGGAGCTTTGACGAGCGAATGAATAATTTCGTCATAAACCATTTTCAGAAGTCTCTAATTCCAACCATGATTTTCCAAAATTTCCTTGAATTGTAATAAAAATGATTCCCTTTAGCTGGATTAAGATATTACTACATCATCGTTGAAGTCGAGAGCTCGATTACAGCTCGTTTTGGATGAAAGAGGGGTGCTAAAAACGGTAATTGATCTAGAGCCGTACGCGTGTCCTCCCCCTTAACCTCCATCGTTGCTAGCGCCCGATTTCTAGACGCTTCCGTCTGCTGCGGCGGAGAACACCGCTCCCTTGCCATCTCGAGCTCTCGGCTCCCCTCAGCCCGCTTCCGTCTCCAACTGCTCGACTTCGTCTCCAAACCCTAGCCCTTGCCGCGGGCATGGCCGACGTGCTCGACCCCGCCTCCGAGGCGCCGCGCGCGCGCCGCCCGCCTCCACCTCCGCCAGACAGCCCGGAGGACCGCTCGCCGCAGCTGCCCCCGCCCCCGCCCGGCGGTCCCCCGGCGGCTAGCCGGAAGCGGAGCCGCTCGCCGCCGCCGTCCGTCCTCCCGCCGCCACCGCCTCCGCCGCTCGGCTCGTCGCGGCCGCAGAGGTACCGGGACCACCGTGGCGGCGGGCGGGGCGGGAGCAGCCCCAGCCCGCCGCCGTACCGGGGAGGCAGCCGCCGGCACTCGCCTTCCAGGAGGTCCCCGTCGCCGCCGTTCAAGCGATCGCGCCGGGACGACGGGTACGACCGCCGCGGGGGACGAGGTAGCCCGCCGCGCCACGGGTACGACGATAGGAGGTGAGGGGGTCCCGCCTCAGTCGCCCGTTGGGTTTTGCACGGCAAGTGTTTCGCAGGCTGTTGTGTGTCCTCACGGGTTGGGTTGTTCAGGCGAGGTTATGACTACGAGCGAGGTGATGGCAGAGGTGGGTATGATGATGACAGGAGCCATGGCAGATATCCGAATCGTGCTCCAGGTGAGGACTCTTCCCCTCTGGTAAAATTCAATTGTGTCAAATCTTCAGTATATCTGAATGTACAATTTAGAGCAGTCAACATCGGGAGCGGGCATATGGGAGTACTGTTCTTGTTAAGCAAACGTGATTATAATTTTAAAACTGGTGATTTGTTGTGACCTTGCTCACGATAGAATGTTGATCACCTAAACATCTCACCTCCATATAGAAAGGATCAGGGGTTATATGTAATGAATGTCGTTTTTTCTTCATGAATTGTTACAAATGACATCTTGTTATTTGCTCAATGACTATCTTTTGACATGTAACCTTGATACCCAGATTGGCATGATTCAGGGTATGGGGCAGCCAATGATGGTCCAGGGGTGACTCAGAGGTAGACTTTTTTTTTGCTTGCTTTCTTGACTCTTGATCAGCCAATTCACAATCTCGGGTTCGTGGGCGTTGGTTGCTATTGCCATGTAGAAATCATTAGGAAATCATTAGGACTTACTGCTGCTTTTGGGGAATTGAAATCAAACCTTGCCTGTCAGATGCTCTATGCATTGCTAACGGATAGAGAATCTTCTCAGAAAATTCTCCATGTTTGATGTTTGAAAGAAAAGTGATCCTTTGAGCAACATGAGTAAGTTCAGCAGAAGGTGTGAATAGTTTATTGGATGAAGTTGCATTCCACTGGAAGTTCAGTTTACACTTTATAACTCTTCTTACCCACCACCAGCAAAGGGCTTCCCAGTATATCTCCATTGTATGCATATGCTGAGATGCAGCTATATACTCAAAAGTAGATGTAGTATATGTTCGAATGCAGTCAAATGGAGAATCTGATGAGAACATTCTCTATCCGTTAACAAGGAACAAGGCAGAGGCTTTATTTGGGAATCGGATTTTTTGCCACACATTTTTTTCCTGCAATGTATCGAATTATACGTACATTTATGTTGACAACTCCACAAATAATGATTATCAGCACTATAATAATAATAGAGATTGGTATTTATGGGCATCTGTTCCTGCATTAAGTTGTTTCCTCTTTTTTTTTCTTGTATGTTGGCACTTCCTCATTCTGTATTGCAGCTCCTGATGATTGATTATACTTGTTCAGAAGAGGGCATTAATGATTCTGGGCTTGTAATTGACTATACTTGTTCAGTAGAGGGCATTTATTGTTGTTGCTTCACAATAAAGTTCTAGCCTACCACAGATCACTACAAGTTCTATTTCTCTTTTAAAAATGGGTTTGCCTGACAAGTCTGTACACTGTTGAATGATGAGTACTTCCTACTTCTCTTTATATTTAATGTGCTTGAGCTAAATCAGAAGGAAAAGCACAAGGTCACAACATGCCTTTGTTAAGATTGTTTACTCTTGCTACCTCTATAAATTTCATTTTCTCCTATCCCAATTCCACCCATCTTTAATTTTAGAGACCTCTGAACTACTACTAGATACTAACAAGATGGCATTTTACATATCTCTTTTTAAATTCTGTAACGTAAAAATGAAGAAAGAATGCTTATAATGAGAAGACAAAGTACCACTTTTTGGGATTGGGAACTAATAGAATAGGATCAAGTAGATTGTGATTGTGCTCCTTATGGCTCTGACAATTCTCTCAATGTCACACGAACTGTGTGACAGTGGATGCTTGCCAACTTGGCAAGTGAACAAAACTGAAAGAAATTAACTTTCTTCTTATTTTGAAAGTTTTGGGTTTAGTCTGTCTTACAGCGTACCTCTCAGAGAGTCAAAGTTGTGTTCATTTGATGAGATATTTAGTTGTTCCTTCTGATGTGTTGAAACAAATCAATTGATGCCTATTGAAGATTGAACTTGCAAGAGTTCATATTCCAAATTATCATCCATACTATTTTATCAATATTTGTGAGCAGGCATTTTCTATTTTTTTTTGCTTTCAGTCTCTGGAGCTGTCCATTCTAACATCTCAAACAAAAGTTTTTAGAACATATTTTTAGTTTATGTAGACATTTGTTCATGATTATGAATCTTTCCAGGGAAGGTTTGATGACATACAAACAGTTCATGCAAGTTCTAGAGGATGATATTTCACCAAGTGAAGCTGAACGCAGGTAAGCAGTAATGAATGTTAATTTGGTGAATATCATCCTTGAGCTCTGTTTTGTTTCTTAACAATTTCTGTGCCTGATTAAATGATTAAACAGATACCAAGAATATAGAACCGAGTATATTACTACTCAAAAACGTGCTTATTTTGATCTCCACAAGAATGAAGACTGGTATGTTCCAACTGATTTAATTTTAGATGCTACTTGTACTTTTCGGCAGTACTGAGTTACAGTTGCAGACATCTAACTGTCTTTCTGTTTGCCTACACTTGCAGGTTAAAAGACAAGTACCACCCAACCAACTTATTATCTGTTATTGAAAGGTGAAGTTGTATTCTTAGTGAATATTATTGTGTGGACTTTGGCCTAGGCATATCTAGAAAAATAATACATTTTCTAATTTCTAGTACAGTTGAACTATATGTTTCCAGCTCATCTGAAAATTCGTTTTCTGTTCACGCAGGAGGAATGAACGTTGCAAGGTTTTGGCAAAGGATTTCTTTCTTGATTTGCAAAATGGAACTCTGGACCTGTGAGTTTTGTTTCCATAGTTTGTTTTGTGATGCGTTTTTGAACAACATGTTTATATCTTGGTATCATGTGGGAACAGAGGCCCTGGAATAACAGCAGGTGCAGCAAGCAAACCAGGAACCGGTGGTGATGGAAACTCTGACGATGATATGGACAGTGACAAGAGAAGAAAGCATGGCAAGGATTCCTCAAAAGGAACAGATTCACATTCTGGTCCCCCCAAGGCTCATCCAGTTAGTTCTGAATCACGTCGAATTCAAACTGACATAGAGCAAACTCTAGCTCTTGTGCGTAAGCTTGATGCTGAGAAAGGTATTGAGGGCAATGTACTTTCAAGTGGTGATCATGACAAGTCAGATGCTGACAAATCACATATTGGATCCATGGGACCTATAATTATAATCAGAGGCTTAACGACTGTCAAAGGCCTGGAAGGTGTCGAGCTCCTAGACACTATTCTGACCTATTTATGGCGTATTCATGGCGTTGATTACTATGGCGCCTCAGAGTCACATGAGGCCAAAGGCCTTCGTCATGTGAGAGTAGACAACAAGACTTCTAACACATCAGATGTCAATGCTGCTGACTGGGAGAAGAAGCTGGATACTTTCTGGCAGGAAAGACTGAATGGTCAGGACCCTTTGGTCATACTGATTGCCAAGGATAAAATTGATGCAGCAGCTGTTGAAGTTTTAGAACCTTTAGTCAGGAAAATCAGGGATGAAAAGTATGGATGGAAATATGGCTGTGGAGCCAAGGGCTGTACTAAACTTTTTCATGCTCCTGAGTTCGTCCACAAGCATTTGAGGCTGAAGCATCCGGACCTTGTGTTAGAGTCGACTACAAAAGTTCGAGAGGATCTTTATTTCCAAAATTACATGAAGTATGTATACATGGTACTCTATTTGTACTGCTAAAGGACAGTATATGATTTAAGTTCAAAGTGTTACTTATCTAATCTTTTTATTGTGAACAGCGATCCTAATGCACCAGGTGGAACACCAGTTATGCAACAGTCTGCACCAGTAAGAACACACTCCATTTTTCATGCCTTAACAGAATTCATAATCTGCAAAAGTTTAGTGTGCTATTCTGACATTTCGCTTATGTCTGGTACTCTTGTCTTAATTGTTATGGCTTAAATCAATTAAAGTAGGCTGTACCTTTTTGGGTCAATTTTCTTTCAGGCAGTTTTGTCTACATTAGACTTTCCTTCTTTCCTACATTTTTTGTTTACTGGTGGACTGTTCAGTTCCTTTGAACCAAAGGACCTGTGCCATGGCATTGCTATGTTCTGAGGGTTTTTTTTTTTTTTTTTCCAAATCTCTTGAGTCACGAAGCATTATATCCTTGGGGATGTAGCAGAGATGCCTCTTCATTTTGGGGATCTGGAATGGATGGTTATCTGCTTGTGTGCGAGTAAAGGAGAATGGCTTTGTATTCAGTTGCCCTTGTTGGAATTAGTATACCCCTCACACATTATAGTTAACTGCGAGATCTATGAATCTCTGGTTTCCTGGGCCCTCCCTTATTTATTCAAATGTAGAGCATAATAGTTTTGTAAATATAGCTATTGGCGCTGCTGGCAAAAAAACAGGGATCTGCAGCAAAATCTGATGCATATTAAGTGCCAACTTGTGGTCGACATCCTTGATACATGATGCAACTTCTGATTTACAGGACAGAGGAAGACGGAAACCTGGCATGGACAGTCGCCTGAGATTTGACCGTGGCAATAATAGAGACAATGACAAGGCCGAGGGAGGCCGATATGGTAGAGGGGATCGCTCTCCAAGCCGTGATGGGCCTGATGATCAGATGTTTGATGCTTTCCGTGGGCGGGGCTCCAATGCTCCTTTTGTCGCTGAATTCCCCCCTCCACCAATATTGATGCCTGTACCTGGTGCTGGGTAAGTTGGGAAGGCATACATACACATGCATTTCAGTATGTTTTGGTTGAAGTATGGACCGTGCAGTGCTAACTAGTGTGGTTCTGTTGTTTGCAGTCCCTTGGGACCATTTGTTCCTGCACCTCCAGAGATAGCAATGCATATGCTAAGAGAGCAAGGGCCACCACCTCCGTTTGAACCTAATGGTGCACCTCATGGGAATGTGGGGATGCTTGGACCGATGATGGGTGGCCCGGCACCGATTATAACTATGCCTCCAAATTTCCGTCATGACCCTCGTCGCTTGCGAAGGTTAATACTGAACCCCATGATCTCCGTTTCATCTTGTTTGGTTGTTCTAGTGTGCATCGTGCTGTTTCGTTGCTGTGAAGGCAAATTATTATTTTGGGTTACTGTAGCCCATTTTTTCGTACCATGGAACTCATACCTGACTTCGGTTGCAGTTACAACGACCTTGATGCTCCTGACGAGGAAGTCACTGTGCTGGATTACAGAAGCTTGTAGGCACTTGCATCTCCAGATGCCTAAGGTTTTACCGTGCATCTGGCTGTGTTTCTCTATAGAGGCAGAGATGGAAGGTCATGAACTAGTAAACCAATTTTTGGGTCACCTGTAGTCTATTAGATTTTTGCTGTGACTTGAATGGTCAGAACTTAATGTTTGCTCGTGTTTGTCAAACCGTGCTCCCATCACGCACTGCAGTTACACAGTTGTATGCTAAGTACTTGGCATATTGCTGTAATGTCATTTAAACTTTTTTTTTTGGATATATCTCATGATTCGTACTGAATAAATACAGGCTTTTCATTGTTGTAAGCGGTGTGTATTTTCCTCAGTACCTGAGTCTGAGCTGTTATCCATTGGTTATTTGTTGCAGTGAGTGGCTTATTAGAACAAAGACCTGTGCTGGGCTTATGGGTGTTGTGTTGAACAATTCAAAATCAAGTTGCGGTTTGGTAATAAATTTCTGGGTAACACACCTTGACTTTGCAAGGTTTTGTAAGCTTGATACCTATGAGCTGACGCACCTTGTGATTTGAGTGCCCCTCTAGAAGCCACGCGCTGAGAGAAGTAAAACACGCGCAAAAAAATCATGAAAGACAATGCGCTGAGAGAACTAAAACATGCGCAAAAAATTCATGAAAGACACAATGCTCTATCAGCAAAACACTAGCGGAATGCAAGTCTAAGGGTGTGTTCAGATTTTTAACTAAACAGTATTCATTCTAACTTTTCCCTATTTATACTGTTCTGTTCCTCCCACTCACAGAACACGCTTCCCAGGACTTGCTACAGTGTTATCTAAAGCTACAGTGAGTACTTTGAAATCTGAACACACCTTAAGCATTCGTTTAGTTTCACCACTCCCAAAAAAAAATACTACTCCCACTCATCCAACTTTTCTCTATTCATCGCATCTCTCCCACTCACATAACACTATTTATCTATAGTTTTTTATCCCTCCCACTCACATAACACTATTTATCTACAGTTTTTTTCTGGATTACAGTGTTTTTTTGAGGAATCTTTCCCGATCTAAACACCCCCTAAGTTGACATAAAAACCTGTAAATGAGAGAAAAAAAAGAAGAAATCAAGTCGTAAATGAGATCGCACAGGTCAGGTCACTGCTCCTTCAACTGAGGTTTGAATATTTTCTTCGTTTCATGAATATTTTTTCTCCGTTTATGGAACATTTTTTTCAACAATAATAAGATCGTAGGAAAAACTGCTCTTCATCAAAGAAATTGGTTTTAAAAAAAATAAAAAAAGTTGTATTATAAGTTAGAAATGAAAATTGTTTTAAGAGAGAGAAGATTGTTAAGACTCGCGCTTGGAAGGGCAACAAGATGACTTCCATCACAGTTTCCTTCGGCCCCATTTTCTTTCGGTGTGCCCGTCGTCTTCCACTTCATGCCGAGGTAAGAACACACGCTTTCTTTCCCGTTCTCCCCTCCCACCACCCACCTCTTCTTCGGTTCTTCCGGTGCTACCAGCCATGAAGGCAAATAGGTTACTCTTCTCTTGTGCCTGCGGTTTAGTCCTCCTACAGTTGTCAATCGTAGGAGCAGAACCATGCTCTGCTGCACGCTGGTGCCTGCCGTGAGCAATTCGTCGAACATCTTATGGGCATAGGGCATGGCCAAATCTTTGATTCTTGTTCCATGATTGTCCTCGTAGTCGTAGAAATTCAGCTGTTGGTGTCAGCAATTTAAACCTCGTTGTTCGCCTTATACAGACACTGGAACTCTGCTTGCTAGTCGGTCAGCACGTCCCCTTTCTTTTGTTAGTTATCTCGCAACTGTTTGACGGTCACTTCCATTTTGCACAAGTTCCGTGTGATGCTTCGACTAATTTGCTGTTTATGAACTCCAAATTGTTGCAGAACTGCGTCTGAAACTTGTTAAGAAACGTATCGGCAAGGTGCAGTGAAGCCAAATATGGCAGATGCGCTTTTTGTTGTTCTCAGAAAGGTCGCTATTTCCCTGGGCGAAGGGGCACTGGCGAAGATTGGTACGGAGGTGGTCGAAGCAGCGCCTATTTTGATGGATTTTGAGCATAGCATGAAACAAATCGAGGGCGAGCTCTCGGTTCTGCAAGCCTTCATCGGGCAGGTTAGAGCGCAGAAAGCTGGTGACAAGGCATTCGATGCGTGGTTGGACATAGTTAGAGATGTTGCCCATGAGGTTGAAGACATAATCGATGAATATGCTTACCTTACCACGCAAGCTGCTGATACAGAAAGCTTCTTCAAGAGAAAATTCCATCAGGTCAAGAACTTTGCTGCATGGCAGAAGTTACCAATCCAGATCAGTCAGGTAGAAGCTCGAATTCAGAGGCTGGCTGAGATGAGGAATCGTTATGGCATTTCGGTGGGTCAGATAGATAACAGTAACAAGTTGCTGATTCCCAATCTGCCGTCAGATTCTGCTTACTTAAGTGATAACTCTGAAATGGTGGGGCATGCTGTGGAAATTGGGAGATTGACAGAATGGCTTCTTGAGGAGAAACAGGACCGGACTCTAATTGCCATACTAGGTATGGGTGGTTTGGGCAAAACTACAGTTACGAGTAGTGTATACAAGAATCAAAAGGTCAGGAGATCTTTTGATTGCTACGCATGGGTTACTCTGTCTCAGACGTTCCAAGTTGAAGAGCTTCTGAGAGAAATCATACGCCAATTATTAGAGCAGAGAGCAAGCATGCCAACTGGCTTCATGACCATGAATCACATGAGATTGGTTGAGACAATACAGAGTTATTTGCGGGACAAAAGGTATTTGATTGTCCTGGATGATGTATGGGACAGGGATGCTTGGTTATACTTGAACAATGCATTTGTGAGAAATAACTGCGGCAGTAAAGTGCTGATTACAACTCGGAGAAAAGACATGTCTTATTTGGCAGTTCACAATCGCATAATTGAGCTTAAAACTCTTAACTATGCTGAATCTTGGGAATTATTCTGCAAAAAGGCATTTTGTGCATCGAAGGGCAACACATGTCCTATGAATCTTAGATCTTTATCAGAGAAAATTGTTGACAAGTGTCAAGGATTGCCACTTGCTATCGTAGCCATTGGAAGTATTTTATCATACCGTGAATTAGATGAACAGGAGTGGGCATTTTTCTACAACCAACTTAGCTGGCAGTTAGCTAACAACCCAGAGCTCAGTTGGATCGCTAATGTCTTGAATTTGAGCTTGAATGATCTCCCATGTCATTTGAGGAGCTGTTTTCTATAATGCAGCCTGTTTCCTGAAGATCATAGGATTAAAAGAAAATTTATAATCAAGTTATGGATCGCGGAAGGCCTTGTGGAAGATAGAGGGGATGGAACAACAATGGAGGAAGTTGCTGAGCATTACCTTTTAGAGCTAACTCAGCGTTCTCTTCTTCAGGTGACAGAAAGGAATTCAAGCGGAAGGGCAAGAACATTTCTTATGCACGATCTTGTGCGAGAGGTAACATCCATAACTGCTGCACAGGAGAAGTTTGCTGTCATACATGGTGCTGTCGGTATAACCCAAGTTTCCCATGAAGCGCGTCGCTTATGTGTCCAAAAAGGTGCTAATTCTCAAAATTGTTCAGCAAGTCCACGTCTAAGATCATTCATTTTGTTTGACACTGTAGTACCATCTTCATGGATATATGATGTCTCATCACATTTCAGACTACTGAGGGTGTTATGTCTAAGATTTACCAGTATTGAGCAGGTGCCTGGTGTGGTCACAGAACTGTATAATTTGCGTTATCTGGATATTTCATACACAAAAATAAAGAAAATATCAGCATCATTCAGAAAACTTGTGCACCTACAAGTTTTAGATCTCCGGTTCAGTTACGTGAGGGAGTTGCCTTTGGAAATAACTATGCTAACTAACTTGCGTCATTTACATGTTTGTGAAGTCCACGATCTTCAAGAAAGATCATTGAATTGCTTCAGTGCTACAGAGATTCCTGGCAATATTTGTGGTCTAAAGAATCTTCAAGCTTTACATACCGTTTCAGCCAATAAAGATTTGGTCTCACAGCTGGGAAATTTGACAATGATGAGAAGCTTGACCATAATGAATGTGCGGCAATGCTACATTCAAGAGTTATGGAACTCCTTGACAAAGATGCCCAACCTGAGCACCCTGACTATTTTTGCGTCTGATATTGATGAGATTCTTAACTTGAGAAAGCTAAAGCCCTTACCAAACCTTAAGCTCTTCTGGTTGTCAGGAAAGATGGAGGGAGGCATGCTCCCACCGATATTCGCTGGGTTTGAGAAACTAACACAATTAAAAATGGACTGGTCTGGTCTGAAGAAGGATCCTATTAGCTCCTTCTGTCACATGTCAACTCTAGTTGATCTGTGGCTCTACGGGGCATATGGTGGGGAACATTTATCTTTCTGTGCAGGATGGTTCCCCAATCTTAAATCTCTGCAACTTGCTGATATGGAACATCTGAGTCGGATTGGGATAGAGGATGGAACAATGACAGGTCTGCATCATTTGGAACTTGTTGGTTTAAGGAATCTAAGGGCAGTACCCAAGGGTATCAAGTACATCAGGACACTCCATCAAATGTTTCTGACTGACATGCCAATGGAGTTGGTTGAAAGCCTGCAAGGAAGTGACAGTCACATTGTTCAGCATGTACCTAACATCCATATTTTTGACTCGTCTGATTCTGAAGCGGGTAATGTCCAAATTCTTACTATGCCAATTGCTTGATGAAACAACTATAGTTGTCATAAAACATTTTTAAACAAGTAAAAAATATAAATGATCGATTTAGAACAAATAGGTAATGAATGATATATATAAATCAGGTGCCTGCAAAGCTTATCAGTGAATTAGATCTGAACATTTAATCTCATCTTTTCCTGTATTTACCGTAGGTCTTTACCAATTACCATGCTCGTATTAACGTCCTATTCAATTCTTATGGTATAGCATACCAGTGCTTGACAGAACCATACATAAATGATTAACCGTGCCCGCTTACTGTATACAGATGTACTTAATCTAGTACACTTTTCAAGTATGCAATGTACTTAATCTAGTACACTTTTCAGATTAACCGTGCCCGCTTACCGTGTCCTTTCCATTTTGTAGTTCCTGTTCTCTGTGTGTGCATGAATGAATAATAGAAAACATCTATATCATTCTCGTTCCATTTATGACCTCCATCTTTTATGGATCAGCTCTCACCTGTAGACTATTTATGCAAAAATGTAAATATTAGTTTTCTAATATTGCAGTGAATAACTTCATATTTTGGCCTCACCTTGCCAAGAAGTATGGCTCTGGTGCAACTAGGTATGACCCTACAGAATGAGGGACGCCTGAGGGTCATCGGGAACTTGGCAGTTTGATGCAGGAGATTTCAGCAAGAAATTTGCAGTTCCTATGTAGGGCTATCTCTTGACCAGCGGAAAAAAAAAAGATCTTCAATATGTGCTGCAATTTGCTGATAATGCCCATCATGACAGAGAAGTTATGGGCAAGCAGAGCATTCATCTGGCCACGACGCCTCAGATAGTCGCATGTATCACAGACTTGGGAGGCAGACAGTACCCTTCGATAAAGGAAGCCTATTATTTTTTTAAAAAAATATCGAGTTGATCGACTGGCAGTTCCTTGAGAGTGAATTATTTTTATGTGGTGAATCCGTGAATGATGAACAGGCTCCTCTTCAGGGAAGGTTAACTAATATCTGCATGCCGTGTTAGATTTTTTTGTAGCTTAAATGGAGAGAAAATATCCATTATTTGCGCATGTGTTTGTCGAACTGTGCAGCCTCGCACGCTCTAAGGCAGTGGTTGGTAATGTAATCAGATTACACTGGCACCAGATGTGGGTTGGGTGTTTGTGCTCTTTGTTTGGTCCGAGCTGAACCATGCAACGGTAACAGTTACAAGCTGTTCCAGCCAATTTGATTGCAATCCCTGTTAGATCGAGTCAATTTATGGTTCCAAAAAAAAAAGGTTCGAAAAAAAAAGATCGAGTCAATTTGAGTATCTTCTACCTGATTTCGATCCTCATAGTTATATTCATGGGCTCGTGGCTATTTGTTATCAGTGGCATACTATTTTTGGGTTTCATTTTTGGGTGGTTGCTCACCGCACTTGCCGCTCGGTATCAGTGGCTTATTATTTATCAGCAGGGCTATGCTACAGTACTCTCTTTACCTTGTAGGAGGTAAGAGAACAAATAAATCTAGACCCTTAATTATTTATAAGAGATAAGTCAATTAATTAAAGGGGAACAGCGGTTACCACATTTACAGGAGTTGGTTTTGATCTGCATGCAGCATGCGGATAAATTTGTTGAAGGAACTTACGTAATTTTTGTTTAGAAACACTGCATGCACCACGGAAGGTTGACTTTTTTTTTGTTTAGAAACACTTATATAGAGAAACGTTTCAATATAGTTATATTAGGATGTGTGTTATATTATTCATCGTTCGGTAGTTGGATTCTTACGCTTTGAGAAAATATGTGCCAAAACTTAAATATTAAATAAATTAAAGTCACAACTTTCATATGACGTTGAATAACAGACATGTATACATATTAATTCAAAAGAAAGGAAAGAGTATGACACATTGATCGGGAAAAAATAGATCATGGGCAGTTAGCTGAAAGAAAACATGACATGCACGCATGCATGCTATGGTATTTCTTCTATTTTTAGATTTTTTTCTATTACCTCCTATGAGGTAATATTTAATAATAGTTATTTTGATCTACTGAAATAGACGGTCCACAGTTACATGGGAGTACCGTAGCAAAGCCCTTATCAGTATCGGCGTATCACTATCACAAGGAAAAGATAATACTGGGTGTTAAAGAATGATGGGCATTATGGTCTTTTAAGACTGGCGACTTGGCGAGCGCGGTCGTCGAGGCAAGAGGCAGCAGACTGCAGGCTCAGGGTGTGTTTAGTTGGGAGGGGAGGAAAAGAACGTTTTTTGGGAAGCGTGTTCTGTGAGAGGGATGAATAGGAAAGAGATGTGTTTAGTTGGGAGGGGAGGAAAAAAACTTTTTTTTGGAAAGCGTGTTCGGATGAATAGGAAAGTTGAAAGAAGGTAAAGGGGAATTTTTCTGGAAAGCGTGTTTTCTTAGAGAGATGAATAGTAGAATAAAAAAAACTTCTGGAATAAACACGGCCTCGGTACTTCAGCCGGCAGTCTCCAATCTTGTCTTGGTCAGCGGCTCCTCCTGCTTCGTCTTGCTGCTCTGCTCGTGGCATAGGTACGCACGCCTCCACTTTCTTGAGCTTCCTGTTACCCTATCCATACTGTCATGAATCCGTATGGGCAGGATGGTGCTTTCTTGCACGCTGCTTCACGCGCAATTCGTCAAATACCTTATGAACATCGTGTACTCCGGGCAAAACCGAGTCCTATGTAGCTGATCCGCCACACCCTTTCCTTTTTGTTAATTCTTGTCCGTCTGAACGTCTGATGCTATCTGGATCTGATATTCGTTTCGTTTTGAACAAATCCATATGATGTACTGACTAATCTGCCACTTATTAATTTCAAATTGTGACAGAAGCGTGTTCAGGCATATATTTGTATGGCAAGGTGGTTTCAGACATCGCAGATGCCCTATTTGTAGTAGTTCCCAAAAAGGTTGCTCTTTCCCTGGGAGAACGGGCACTAGAGAGGATCGGCACGGTGGTGGTCGAAGCAGCACCATTGTTGACAGATTTTGAGCATAGCATGAAACACATCGAGGCTGAGCTTTTGATTCTGCAGGCTTTCATTGGTCAGGTTGGGGCGCAGAAGGTTGGCGACAAGGCATTCAGTGCCTGGCTGGACCAAGCGAGAGATGTTGCCCATGAGGTAGAGGACATCATTGATGAGTATGCTTACCTTTCTGCTCAAGCCGTTGATACTGGCCTCTTCTTCAAGAGGAAGTTCCGTCAGATAAAAAACTTCGTGGTATGGCAGAAGTTTCCTAGCCAGATCAGTCAAATAGAAGCCCGAATTCAGAGGCTTGGAGAAATGAGGAATCGGTATGACATCTCTGTGGGTGAAATACGCAGGAGTAACAAGTTGATGCATCCCAATCAACTCTTGATATCAGAATCTTCTTAACTGATAACTCTGAAATAGTGGGGCATGCTGATGAAATTTTAGGATTAACAAAATGGCTACTCGAAGACAACCAAGAGCGAGCTCTGATTAGCATCTTCGGTATGGGAGGTTTAGGAAAAACTACTATCGCAAGCAGTGCCTACAAGAACCCAAAGATCAGAAGAACTTTTGACTGTCATGCATGGGTAAATGCGTCTCAGACTTATCAAGGTGAAGAACTACTAAGAGAAATAATAAATCAGCTAATAGACCAGAGAGCAAGCACGACAGGTGGTTTCATGACCATGAGTCGCATGAGACTAGTTGAGGTAATACAGAGCTATTTGCAGGACAGAAAATATTTGATTGTCTTGGATGATGTATGGGATAGAGATGCTTGGTTATTTCTGAACTATGCGTTTGTTAGAAACAATTGTGGAAGCAAAGTGCTGATAACAACTCGGAGAAAGGATGTGTCTTCTTTGGCAGTTGATAAATACGTTATTGAACTTACAACTCTTCAATATGCTGAATCTTGGGAACTTTTCTGTAAAAGGGCTTTTCATGCATCAAAGGATTACATATGCCCTGAAAATCTGAGGTCTTTGGCAGAGAAGATCGTTGCTAAATGTCAAGGATTGCCACTTGCTATTGTAACCATTGGAAGTACTCTATCATACCATGAATTCGAAGAGCAGGAGTGGGCATTTTTCTACAACCAGCTTAGCTGGCAGTTAGCTAACAATCCAGAGCTCTGTTGGATATCTAATGTTCTGAATATGAGCTTGAATGATCTCCCTAGTTATCTGAGGAGCTGCTTTCTTTACTGCAGCCTCTTTCCTGAAGATTACAAGATCAAAAGGAAACTGATTTCCAAGCTGTGGATCGCTGAAGGTCTCGTGGAAGATAGAGAAGATGGAAAAACAATGGAGGAGGTTGCAAAGTATTACCTTACTGAGCTCACACACCGTTGTCTTCTTCGAGTCACAGAAAGCAATTCATGTGGAAAGCCTACAACATTTGTTATGCATGATCTTGTGCGAGAGGTAACCTCATTTATTGCTAAAGGGGAGAAGTTTAGTATTGCATATGGCGATGCTGGTATAACCAAAGTTTCCCATGAAGCTCGCCGCTTAAGCGTCCAAATAGGTGCCAAGTCCTTAAATTCTTTAACTAGTCCACAACTCCGCTCTTTCACTTTGTTGGACCCTGAAGTACCATCTTCTTGGATATATGATGCTTTATTACAATTCAGACTGTTGAGGGTCCTATGCCTAAGATTTACCAACATTGAACAAGTGTCGGGCATGATAACGGAATTGTATAATTTACGTTATTTAGATTTGTCTCACACAAAAGTGAAGCAGATACCAGCATCATTCGGAAAACTTAGGAACCTACAAGTTCTAGATCTCAGATTCAGCTATGTGAAGGAGCTGCCATCGGAAATGACTATGCTAATTAATTTACGCCATTTATATGTGGCTGTAATCCATGATCTGCAACAAAGATCATTGGATTGCTTTAGCGCTGCAAAAATTCTTGGTAATATTTGCCATCTAAAGAATCTGCAATCTTTACTTGTTGTTTCAGCCAGTAAAGATTGGTTTCACAACTAGGGAACTTGACGCTGATGAGAAGTTTGTCTATAATGAAAGTGCGGCAAAGCTACATGGCAGAGTTATGGAGCTCCCTGACAGAGATGACTAACTTGAGCAGGTTGTTTATTTCCGCATGTGATATGGATGAGATTCTTGACTTGAGAATGCTCAAGCCATTACCAAATCTGAAGTTACTCTGGCTTGCAGGAAAGTTGACTGCAGGTGTACTTCCGTCGATATTTTCCAAGTTTGAGAAATTATCATGGTTAAAGATGGACTGGTCTGGTCTGAAGAAGGATCCTATCATCTCCTTTTCTCACATGCCAAACCTAGTTGAATTGCGTCTCTATGGGACATTTGGTGGGGAACAACTAACCTTTTGTGCAGATTGGTTCCCTAAGCTGCATTCTCTGCAATTAGCTGACATGGAAAATCTTGTCTGAATCGAGATAAAGGACGGAACAATGATAGGTCTTTATCATCTGGAACTTATTGGTTTAAGGATCTAAAGGCAGTTCCTACGGGCATCAAGTACATTAGGAAACTTCACCAGATGTTTCTGACAGATATGCCAAACGAGTTCATACAAAGACTGCAAGGAAGTGACAGGGACATTGTTCAACATATACCTAATATTCATATTTTTTACTCTTCTGATTCTAAAGCAGGTAATTATGCTTTCTCTACGTGCCAGTTACTTGATAAAACAAGAGAAATGTTACAGTCGTCTTAAGGTTTTTATTTCCCAATAATTCAGACTACAAAAGATCAAATGAAAACAGGTAGAGAATTAAGATTGTCAAAAGTACCAATGTTTTGAAATGTTATTAGTTGACTAGATCAAGACAGTTTTTCTGCTTCTTTCTTATTCTTCATAGATCTCTATCACTTATATATATGAGAAAATTCTGTTTTGTTGATATTGCAGTAAATAGCTTCCATTTTGTGCCATACCTAGCCAGGAAGTATGGCCCCGGCGCAACCAAGTATGCCCGTACATACTGGGGCTCATCCAGCATTTGACATTTTCTTTTTTTAAACGCACAAGAGAGCTGCATGTCATTGTATTAATAGGTAGAAATAAAGGGTCTGATTACATGCTGATTCCATGGCCTGGGTTAGTTCATCATGGTGCTAAAAGCCGAAAACTCTGTATGGGCTTATTGTTTGTGTTGTGTCTCATATGTGACTGATGAGTTTCTCGCCTAGCTACTGATATGGTTCGCTACTGTCAAGAAACATGAACACGAGAAAAATTCAGCGCTTGTTTCATGGAGGCTGTAAGAGTTTTTTCGGCCGTGTACTATGTCAGTAAAGTCTTGGACATGTGAAGGGATGCACTTCACTTGTATGCACGTGTGAGTATTGAGCAGACTGCACTCCCATGTAATCATAGAAACTACTTCCGCAGCATGTACATACACGGTGGCCACAATCGGGAGCAATCTGGATGGACGCTTTGGACCGATCTGGAATTCTGGATCTCCAACCTTTGCCAAAGCCAGAACTAAGATAATGGTGGTTGTGACTTTAGGTGACTCTCTAGCCTTGGACCATTATTTGATCATCAGAAATTGAAGAACGAGCTGATGCCACACAGTAGATTTTGTACGACTGAATGTGGTTTGGAAGCATCATAGAGTCACAGGTGTGTCGACGGTGAGAATTTTTACACTAGATCAACCATAGTTGCACATCTAGATAGCATAATCTAGTTTATGTTTTATATGAAGCAGTGGAAGCCTAGGGTAAGGCTTTAAAGTTGCCTAATTCACTCCCTCCACCTCATATTATTTTATTATTTACAAAGATGCTGATTCATTGATGTTTGCAGTAAATTAAATAACTTCATTTTTCTGCCATACCTTGCCAAGAAGTATGGCCCTGGTGCAGTTAATTATGCCTCTACAAAACGTGGATGGTCTGGCTCTTGATAGTTCTGTGGGAGTCGTCTGCAAAAAAAAAAATAGAGCTCCTTCTTTTGTGGGCATCAATTATCCAGATTTCCAGTGATTCGAAGAGCAATCAATATTAGTTCATCTAGCCTATAGGTGTCACTAGATGAGCTGATTCTGTTATGCACATTAGACAAGGAATTAAGTATGGTTAACCACTGTTAATAAAGATTTTTTTTTCGAGAATGCGCAGGAGTGCTGCACATCTTTGTATTAAGAAGGAAATAGAGTTTGGTTTGCAACACGGTATGCCAGAATCGGCATACGCAATCCACCCAATTACATTAAGGGACTATACGGCGATCTAAACAACTCAGAAAATCCTAGCCCCATGGCGCTAAGATGCCCGGGTCGGCTCTGGCCAACCGAGGGCAGCCATCCATTTGGCCCCGGCCGGCATAACTGTTAATAAAGATTTGTCAAGGCAAAATTCACCATCGGTCTGCATGGAGCCATGGAGGATAAGCGTGCCCATCCTTGTTGCAGAATGAAGGCTGTATCTGTGAAAAAAAAAATGTTCGAAAGATAATCAAACAAGCTGAGCATTTTGAGTGGCCACATATTAGTGTGCACACATATCAGGCCCTGCCTGACTGTTGAAGCATAATTTTTATCCTTCTATTGTCTCTAAACACGCCAATCTGTACAAGTTATGTACTGTGAATTGTTATACTTCACCAATTACCATGCCATGGACTCATATTCAGAGTTCTGCCTTGCTGCCTCTGCTGTTGGAGAAATCCTGACTGTTGACGATGATGTTGGGCAGGGGGTTGCTTCAGAAACTTTGACGATTTGAAGACCCTTGCCAGTATATGGTCAAAGGTCAAATGAATTCTCAATCTGATCTTGCAATTTTTATGTTCTTGGAACCTAGCTGATCCCAGGAATTTTTAAGCTCATTCCCATGTGCTGTATTGCTCACCATTTGACCTGACGGCGCCGCTCTTGTATACTAGTAGCCGGTCTTGCATCAGAGACACGGGCATTCTGGCCTTGCTGACCCCAAGACGGGGAGGCTTGCAACCTGCAAGTGCCACGCGGAGTTGGGGGTCCGTGGCGCTGCCCGTGGTTGCGGCGGTGCAATTCTTAAATCGCGGCGGCCGCCGCTGCTTCTTCTCGTCGGCATCTGCTGTCATCTGCTCCCCAAGGTAGGCACCACATCTTGCTCCTCCCTCCCATTATCCGTTCGTGCTGCTGCTATTAATCCGTAGGAACAGTAGGAGGATGCATTTTTCTTGCACGTTGCTGTACGATCGATTCGTCGAACACCCTATCGGCACATGAGTGGAGGTATATCCTCTTTCTCTCATCATGAACCTTTTTTTTTTGGGCAATTTCTCTCATCATGAAGCTGATCTCAACAACCATGCCTCATTCATGCTTTTATGCTTTAACACTTCCGTTTGTTAATCAACCAGGCAACTCTTTTCTCCATGATTACCTCGCATCTTCTTCATTTTGCATTTTGCACAACAGTATTGTGTTTTGACTAATTCCTCATATATTTTTCTTCCTAATCTTTACAGTGTGAAACTGTGTGTGGGTACTGCTCAGAGATACATGCATTTGATTGACAAAGTGATGGTTTTCTGAGCGAGTGGAGCAAAAATGGCAGATTCCCTGTTTGTGGTTCTCAGAAAGGTTGCTCTTTCCCTAGGAGAATGTGTGCTAGAGAGGATTGGCACGGAGCTGGCTGAAGTGGCACCGATTTTGACAGATTTTGAGCACAGCTTGAAACAAATTGAGGGCGAGCTCTCTATTATGAAGGCCTTTATTGACCAGGTTGGTGTACAAAGAGATGGTGACAGGGCATTTGATGCCTGGTTGGACCAAGTTAGAGATGTTGCCCATGAGGTGGAAGACATCATTGATGAGCATGCTTACCTTACTGCACAAGCCCCAGAAACAAGCAGCTTCTTCAAGAGAAAGTTCCATCAGATCAGGAACTTTGCGTCGTGGCAGAAGTTACCAGCCCAGATAAGTCAAGTTGAAGCTCGAATTCAGAGGCTAGCAGAAATGAGGAATCGGTATGGTATCTCAGTACGTGAACTGGATAAGAGTAACAAATTGCAGCAACATAATAATCAGTTCTCCATGTCCGATTTTGCTTACCTGGCTGATAACTCTGAGATAGTGGGTCATACCAATGAGATCGCAAGATTGACACAGTGGCTTCTTGAGGAGAAACAAGACCGAACTCTAATTGCTATATTTGGCATGGGAGGTTTAGGCAAAACTACAATCACAAGCAGCGTCTACAAGGACCAAAAGATCAGAAGAGCTTTTGATTGCCGTGCATGGGTTACTCTATCTCAGACTTACCATGCTGAAGAGCTACTTAGAGAAATCATAAATCAGCTAATAGACCAGAGATCAAGCATGGCAAGTGGTGTCATGACTATGAATCGCATGAGATTAGTAGAGGTAATACAAAGCTATCTACGGGACAAAAGGTATATGATTGTCTTGGATGATGTTTGGGATAAGAATGCTTGGTTATTTTTGAACTATGCATTTGTCAGAAACAACTGTCGAAGTAAAGTGATAATAACAACCCGGCAAAAAGACGTGTCTTCTTTGGCAGCTGATAACTATATTATTGAACTGAAAACACTGAACTTTGATGAGTCTTGGGAGTTATTCTGTAAAAAAGCATTGCGTGCATCAAAAGACAACATATGTCCTGAGAATCTTGTATCTTGGGCAAACAAAATTGTAACCAAGTGTCAAGGACTGCCCCTGGCCATTGTAACCATTGGAAGTATTCTGTCGTACCGTGAATTAGAGGAGCAGGTATGGAAATTTTTCTACAACCAACTTAGCTGGCACATAGAAAACAATCCAGAGCTCAATTGGATTTCCAATGTCCTACATTTGGGTTTGAATAACCTCCCAAGTTATCTGAGGAGCTGCTTTTTATACTGCAGCCTCTTTCCTGAAGATTATAAGATCAAAAGGAAACTGATTTCCAAGCTATGGATTGCAGAAGGTCTTGTGGAAGAGAGAGGAGATGAAACAACAATGGAGGAAGTTGCTGAGACTTACCTTATGGAGCTCACTCAACGCTCTCTTCTTCAGGTCACAGAAAGGAATGGATGTGGAAGGGCTAGAACATTTCTGATGCATGATCTTGTGCGAGAGGTAACTTTGATAATTGCTAAAAGGGAGAAATTTGGTATTGCTTATGGCAACGCCGGTACAGCCCGAGTTGCACATGAAGCTCGCCGCTTAATCATCCAAAGAGGTGCCACGTCCTTAAATTATTTGGCAAGTTCACGACTCCGCTCCTTTATTTTGTTTGACACCGAAGTGCCATCTTCTTGGATATATGATATTTCGTCAAGTTTCAGACTGCTGAGGGTCTTATGCCTTAGATTTGCCAATATTGAGCAAGTACCATGTGTGGTCACAGAATTGTATAACTTGCGTTATCTAGATCTTTCACACACAAAAGTGAAGAAGATACCAGCATCATTCAGCAAACTTGTTAACCTTCAAGTTTTGGATCTCAGATTCAGCTACGTAGAGGAGTTGCCATCAGAAATTAGTATGCTAACTAATTTGCGGCATTTACATGTGTTTGTAGTCCATGATATTCAACAAAGATCATTGAATTGCTTCGGTTCCACCAAATTCCTTGGTAACATTTGTCATCTAAAGAATCTGCAAGCTTTATACACTGTTTCAGCCAATAAATATCTAGTTTCACAGCTGGGGAGCTTGTCTTTGATGAGAGGTTTGGGTATAATGGAAGTGCAGCAAAGCTACATTGCTGAGTTATGGAACTCCCTGACAAAGATGCCTAACCTTAGCAGACTGCTGCTTTTCGCTTCTGATATGGATGAGATTCTTAGCTTGAAAATGCTAAAACCGTTGCCAAATCTGAAGCTCCTCTGGTTGGCAGGAAAGTTAGATGGAGGCATGGTCCCATCACTGTTTTCTAAGTTCGAGAAATTAACGCAGTTAAAAATGGACTGGTCTGGTCTGGAGGAGGATCCTATAAGCTCCTTCTCTCACATGTTAAATTTAGTTAACTTGTGTCTTGTCGGAGCATATGTTGGGGAACAGCTAACTTTTCGTGCACGATGGTTCCCCAAGCTCAAGTCTTTGCAGATAGTTGACATGGAACATCTGAATCTAATTGAGATAGAGGATGGAACATTGATGAGTCTGCATATTTTGGAGTTTACTGGTTTAAGGAACCTTAAAGCTGTACCAGAGGGCATCAAGTACATTAGGACTCTCGACCAGATGTTTCTGACGGATATGTCAAACGAGTTCACAGAAAGGCTGCTAGGAAGTGATAATCACATTGTTCAACACATAACTGACATCCGCAATTTTGGCTCTTCTGATTCTCCAGCAGGTAATATCCATTTTCTTAGTATGTGAATTACATGATAAGACAATTAATATAGTCATCATACGACATATATTGCTCTCAAAAGTTCAAAGTAAACCACATAAAAAGGGAAACTATTTGCAAAGCTTATTATCAAAATAGCTCTAAATATTTGGTTAATATTTGCATCCATCATTTGTAAAGCGTAACAAAAGCTGCTTTGTTAAAATTGCAGCAAATAACTTCATTTCTTCAGAATACCTTGTCAAGAAGTACGGCGCCGGTGCAATTAAGAACTCTCCTGTAGAATGAGGCTCATCTGGCACTTGTTCTCCAGGGGATGTCAGCTATTCGGTGAGTGCATAACATTTCGTTTAGGTACCAGATATTAGATGCGCAATTTTTTTTCTACTTCCATATATAAGCAGTGCATAATAATGCGTTTCATTTAGGTACCAGGAAACTAGATGAGTGATTTTTTTTTCTGCTTAAGGATTTCGATGGAGGCTTCTGAAATGATATTCCACTATCAATATAAGAATCACTGAAGCGGAATTCAATATTTGTCTGTATCAAGGATGAAGCATGTGTTTTTAGGTTAAACGTGTATTTTCTGTAAAATGTCACAGCATATGAATCATGGGACAAGTGGAGCATTTTAGTGGGCACATTTCAGCCTGCATACACATTTCAGCAAGCAGTATCTGATGGTGTTACCATACACATTAATTTGTACAAGTTGTGTATTTTTTTTTTTTTGCGGAAAATGTTAACTGCTGCACTTGCTACCATTTACCACATCCTAATGTTATTGTTGTAAAGTTATCAAGGTCATTGCAAAATCCTTTAAAAGAAGAGAAGTCACAGAAGAGAGCAGTTTTAGAAAGTGCAGTTAATGATTGTTTCCAGCAATAGCCAGCAAATATGGTTTTGTGTAATTGTAATTCAAAAGAGATTCAGCCAGTTTCATATCACAAGATTGTAATCAAGAGCAGTGTAAACACCCTGTCCTGAAGGCAGTGGCATTTTTTTTTTCCTGTACAGTTATGGTGAGATACACACATGAGAATTGCTAGCCACTTCTGGTTCAAAAAAAAAAATTGCTAGCCACTAAGGTTAGTATGCAGGAGGCTGTGGAAGTGGTGCATGGCCATCTCCACAGATGGAGCATATCTTCCAATGCTGTAAGCCGGTGACTCCAAGCCCCGCTGAACCCCCTCACAGAGTGCAATGTCCTCCATCTGCAGGTGTGTGTATCAAGCAACAGCATTGAATGCCTACGACTGGTGAATATCCATTGTGTAAAAGACGCTCTACTAATCTACTATACACATGGAATATGGACTACAAGACTATTTGCCTGTGATGCTGCAGGCCTACGACTCTGCGAGAAAGTGTAGGCTTGCGTTTGTTCATCTAATTGCGGCAATATAGCAATTTATAATATGTATCATGGAATCAGGAGTTTCATGCCATGTCAGCACTATGTATCAATTGGGAAACTCACAGCACAGTAGTAGCAAGGAAAGAATTGAGACAGGATATTGTTCCGCTACTACTTCAACCAGCATGGACTTCATAAGAAAAGCAGGAAAATCATGCAGTAACTACTCAGTAAAGGTAAATGTTGATATCCTGTTGTTTACCTTACCAAGACAAAGTATTTCAATATAAACTATATTGCACACCACACAACGACCAAACATTAGTGCTATATTGATGTACCTGTACTTGCTCACTGTCTTTAAGGCTTCTCTCGATAAAATTCAGGTCATCCTGCGCATTCAATAACTACAAAAAGGTCAATTTTAAACTGTAGTGAATGCAAATGATCATTAATTATTCAGGTGGAACCTCTAGTATTCCATCAAGACAACACACAAATCAAAGAATGGCGTGCTGCAAAAGGAATGAGCAAGATGAAACTATTGTATTTAACCAAAAAAAATGCTCAAGTTGGCAATTCAAATTACTATCTCCCTGGCAAGCCACCTGAAATGTATCAAAAAACATAAATTGGCACATGAGCTAGAGAAATGGACTGTACCAGCAGAGATTTGTCGAGGAAATAATCAAATACCACCTTACACTTGGTTGAGCCCAGTGGGACAGCTAGATTAGTGTCTATCCATGGACCATACCTAAAAATAGAAGTTATTCACAGCTCACATGCATTATGCAAAGTGAAAAGGGTAGAATATTTCAAGGATAATCACCTGTTGATCATAAAGTTTGGATAAACAAAGGCGTAGAGAGCTTTTGTCCCTAAGCGTTCAAAGCCATCTGAGTCTGATGGTGCACTTTCACATCTTTGGACACTTACCCTTTCATATGTCTGCAAGAGACAAACAGATGGTAATTAACTAAATATCTTAAAAGAGAACAGC
Organism: Digitaria exilis; assembly: GCA_015342445.1. Taxonomy (NCBI): domain Eukaryota; kingdom Viridiplantae; phylum Streptophyta; class Magnoliopsida; order Poales; family Poaceae; genus Digitaria; species Digitaria exilis. The sequence goes on along the minus strand of JACEFO010002056.1, from coordinate 3,116,521 downwards.
AACTGAAGCTGTAAGAAAAAAAAACAAACCAGTACTTTACTGCATTAGCGATAGTGTGAGCTGAACTGTGAAGAGATAAACGAACAAAAACAAATAGAAACTGGTACCTTCAACAGAACACAGCCCAACAAAGTAACAGCAGTAAATATTTTAGCCTAGTAGAGACCCTTAAATTAACAACAAAGTGACTAATACAATACCTAAACAGAATCTTATCAAGGAAATTTCTGCAGAAGGAAATGAGGTTTACGGACAATACAAATGTTTCATAGGACTGAAGCTGCAGACCCGATGCAAGAGCCCCATGTGCATATGGAACGTGATATCCACCATCCAAATAATTGTCACAAAAGACCTGCATAAGAAACACACATTATTTTTATATGTTCAAGAGAATTCACTGCAATTCTGTGACATGTGAATAACGTGGCAGCCATGAAAGTTTATAAACAGTGGACCTTCCAGTTACAGTTGATAATATATTCTCGCCTGCAAATATGAGGCAGTGAAGTGTCAATGCCATTTGCACTCAACAGCTCTGAAGCGCTACCCAGCCATTCATCTCCAACCACATCACTGGCATCACCTTCAGTGGACTCATCATCAAATCTGGCCAATACAAAAGGTCCCCATGTAGCCACCTTAATTGGTACAAGACCAAAATCCTGTTTCCAAAAAGAATCATAAGCTGCAGACACTGGCTGACAAGCATATAGGTTGAAGAAAGAGTGTAGAAAATATTTACATTCTTGTTGAAATTTTTTATTCCTGATATTCTTGTAGCCTTCAGGAGGGAGCCATCCAATCCATATGTCCATCCCTACACAAGCATCTCTACCATCTTACACAAAATGTTCAAAACAACTAGGCAAACAATAATACAATTTCTAATACTTTTTTTCGAGGAACAGTTTCTACTACTTTTGAAGCATGGACTCAATGATATTTAATTGTATGGTCACTTACGGATTTTGCTTTAAGGATCCACATAACTACCAAAAAGACGAGTGTTCAGTTCAGTTTCTGTCATAGAAATCAAGGATTGAATCCCCATCGGAGATTCATGGAAGTTTTTTCCCCTCTTGTATTAGGTCCGATAGCTGAATTGGTAAGATTTCGCCATCAACAATTAGTATTCTTGAGGAGCTTGATTAATATCACTCTGATTCATCCCAATTTATGTGTCTAAATTTCTTATCTCAAAACCAAATGAACCAATCATCTGCACCATGTGTCTTTCTTAGGAAAGCAAATAGTTATGATATAAGATCAACACTAGCTATAAGGATGTACCATCTCTAAAGGGCCTCAATCAGGAACTCACATGATAAGGGCACTGGAAGCAAGTCTTCTGACCACTCCCACATGCAAGGAGCGAGGCATGATGTCGGCACACATTGTGAAAAGCATGAAGGTTCCCGCTTGGATCCCGGCATATGACGAATTCTATATTTCCCAGTCTATTGATTCATATTGTTAGATGATTGAAGATTGTATGTCAACAGCAAAGTACTGAGCTATGAGAAGTGCCAACAGAACTGGTTCTACCTAGATGGAAAAAAAAAAGTAAAACTTGTAGTACTGCTAGTGTACTAATACCCTCACCTTATCGCAGATGCTGTCATCAATTCATGCACATAGAACCTCCCAAAATCAATTCAGGTACAGTTCAGTCTAGCTCTAAACAATACTCCACTTTCACTTTGAAATCCTAAAGCCTAGATAACCAATTTTTTTTAAAAAAAAACGTCTTAAGAAAAACAAAACAAAACAAAACAAAACGGAAGGGTGTGGCAAGTCCTTCTGATTCATGCTACAGAACATGCAAACAATTTGTAAGCACCTTCCTGTGAAGAAATCATTTGGGTTCTTCACTTGCCATATGTGACCTGGAAAAGAGAGGTAAAATTTTAAAAGTGGGACTGTATAAGCATGCAGAGAGGAATTATGATCCTAGAAAAAATAGAAATATGTGTATGTGTAGATGTAATAACAATCTACAGTATAAATAGTAGTGCAGTGATAAAATTATAGCCGAATCGTCAAACCAAATAATACTAAGACAGCGCTGTACTAAACAAGGATGGGGAAGCGATGGAACTACGGAGGCACAAGGCTCCAGTGCAAGACTAATCCAAATACTCCCTCTCTGCATCAGCAGGCTATTCAGTTCTAAAAAGTTTGATCAGACATGGCCTAGTCTGAACTGGAGCCGAGAACCCCCTACCCCACACCACGCCAATGAATGAAACAGTAACCCCCGCGCCTTGGCGGAAATGGATCGTGGGCCGGCGCTCGAACCGAGACAGGGAAACCAATCGGGCGTACCAACAGCCTGCCAGCCACGGAGGAAGACGCGGTCGAGCTCGAGCTGCAGGAACTCCGCGTCGGTGTACCACCCGCTCGGCGGCGTGACCGCGGCTTCCAGCGGGACCGCCGGGTCGAACTCCGCCACGAGCCTCCGCGCGTGGTCGGGAGCGGGTGCGGCCCGCGCCGCCGAGACGGCGCGCGGTGTCCAGGCTACCGGCCTGAGAGGACCTGGTCGGGCTGCTCTGGAGGAGGAGAGCGCGGCGAGCGATCGGCCAGTCGCCATCGCCGTCGCCGGCCGGCAGACGAGTGCAGTTTCCACTAGCAGATGGGGGAGATGATGGCGTGGCGTTTGTTTCGTGGAAGAAACGGTTAAACCCCATTTGTTGGGCCGAACGGCCCATAAAGAGCCCAGTTCAGCGGCTGCTCTTACAGATTTTTTTTTCTTTTTTTTTTGACACGTCGGGTGACACCGTTTTTGTGCCACTCATTGATACGTAGAAGGTTTCGCCGTCTACATACATTTCTAGCATTGCTCGGATAATCGGATTTGTGGTTTTATACTTTTATTTGATTTGCAAGCTACCAAACTTTACATTCACCTTATGCTATCGTCACAAATGTAGGTCATCATATAGCTTTGGCACCTTCGAATATCGAAATCTACTAAACCTTTATATAGATAAACAACTCACTATCAGCATTACAAACTTTAATATCGTGTTGTAATATTGTTTCCTAATTGCACCTTTTATTTTAATCCATGTGATTAATTTTGGGGAAAAAAATTCTCGTTCGGTCATTTTCGTTTTCGTGCCTCGGTATCAATTCCGATCATTTTCATCCTGCACCCGTGGTCCAGAAACCTGTATCCCGAAAGTGGAGCGAGAGGCGAGAAATTGAGAAGAAAACGAGAGCTCGAGACGGCCGGGTCGATCGGTCGCCGTCGAGTCCACCTGCGCGCCATCTCGATCGCAATGAACCAAAAGCTTATGGATCAGCTGATGAGTAACCAAACAACTCATATATAAGATCGGCCAGCGCGGCACAGGACGGCAGACACGTAGTACGCTGCCGCGGTGGTCGTCCGTCTCCACCTCCGGCCGTGGACCCCTCCTCTCGCTCCCTTTCTTCTTTGACAACTGCGGTGTGTTTAGTTCCGGAAGTTCTTTTGGACTTTACTATTCATCTCTCTTAGAAAACACGTTTTCTGAAAAAGTTTCCCTTTAACTCCTTCCAGCTTTCCTATTCATCCCTCCCACAGAACACGCTTCCCAGAAAAAAAAAAGTTGTTTTCCCCCTCCCAACTAAACACACCCGACCTCTCTCTATCTCTCTCCACGTCACCACCTCTCTCTATCTCTCTCCACGTCACCGGTGGCCCGGAAGAGAGAGGCAGCAGAGCCTTATCTTGACGGCATCCACGAGTGTAGTGCAACAAGAGTATACAAGTACTATGCATTTAACAAAGGCAACAATATTAGATTACGTTATAAACGCGGCGATGGAGGTTTAGTACACGTCTCTCTAGATCATGCCAACAAATAAACTATTTTCTCTGTCGTGTGCGCAACGTTATTCTCTTCTGTTTCAGACTTTTCAGTGCCAGTGCTAGCTGATTTGCTGAACCTGATCCCCCGGTCATGTTGCCCTCAAGAAAAAGCATAAAAGGGGAAGGAATTAACGTACAACTACACCAACCAGGACTTGCCAGGTTACAAAGTGTGGTTGTTGCCAATTAGGAGTACTGTGTGCTCTGTACCAATGCTACTGCCTGCTTTCTACTAGAAGTAGGAGTACTTAGAATTAGAGTATGCAACGCACTAGATCAGAAATGAACAGATTAGGATGGAAAAGTAAATGAGCTACACTTGTTTACTACTTCAAAAAAGAAAAGGTTAGCTTGTTGGAGGAGCTACCTGATCAAACCAGGTAGTAGCTAGGGATGGTTGATGAAATGACAGACGCATCACCACAACGCCCTGACCTTGTATGACACTCCAATTCTGGTGTGCTCGATCATCACACTCTGATCCTGGAGCTGGAGGTTAATAACGCAATGCAAATTAAGCTACGAGCGAACAGCAGCTTGATTGCTGGTGGTGGTGGCTAAAAGAAGATATCTTTTTTACGCCTAGCACTAGGTATGTGTATCATGGTGGTGGATGGGATCCCAAACTATTACAGAGGATCCATCCGTTCCGTTATCCATCCATGTCCATGCACGATGGATTCGTCGTCACCGACTTCGATCAACTTGCATATATCTATCATATCATCCTTGCGTTGTTCTTCAGCCGCCACTGCTGCTGCTTCCGCCGCCGGCGGCGCCGTCGTCGGGGGCGGTGGTGGGCGGGAGGAAGAGTGGCAGCGCGGTGAGCGAGGTGGACGCGACCCGGCGGATGGAGCAGCACCGGAGCACTCGCCGCCGCTTGTTGAATGGGTTCTCCGGCTTGGCCAGGTCCCGTGCGCTGCTCACCGCCGTCGCCGCGTCCTGCAGGTTCGCGAACGACCTCGACTTGCCGGAGAAGAAGTTGGACAAGCCCCTCCTGCAACGACCATCCATCCATCAGAGGACTGAGCGAGAGAGCGAGGAAGAAGACGCATCGATCGATGGAGGATGGATGCATGGGATGGTGCCGTGCGGGGCTTACTTGACGGGGAGCGCGTCGTCGAGGGCGTCCATGGACGCGAGCGCGCCGCCGCCCTTCCTCGCCGACGGCGGCATGGCGCCGCCGCTGTCCGCCTCATCCCCGTCCTCAACCTCGTCCTCCGACGCCGCGCCAATGGACGACCTCTCCTCGTCGACCGCCTCCTCCACCGTTTCCAGCACGAACAGCCCGGCGCCGGGGTGCCTCCGCGCCACGCCGCCGGCGTTAACCTCCGCCTCCTGGTCCTGGACCACGTCCTTCCTCTTCCTCGCTCCACCGCCGCCGCCGCCGCACATCTGCCCATAAGACGCCACCGGAGCGCCTGGCCCCACGGCCGCCGCCGCCACAACGGACATCGCGTCCGTCCGCCGTCGCCGCCACGAACAACGGTGCTCTCATCAATAGAATGGTCCCCCCCTCGGGATCAAACGACGACACCCATGGCTGGCCACCGATCAAGATATTTATATATATGTATATTTATATATATGTATCTATATATCTCGCTCCCAGGAATGGGGTTGAGACTTGAGAGGCGGTGAATGATAAGAGGTAGAGGAAAGAGGAGGAGAAGGAGAGGAGACGCGAGGTGCGGGGGGTGTATATAGATAGCTTAGCTAGGCTGGACAGCAAGAGGGAGAGAGGGAAGCCGGCAGGAGGAAGAGGGAGACGTACGTGGCCGACGCAGCGACGGGGACGGGCGCACCGGACACAGGGACGCATGCACACGGCAACATGTTTTCTCTTCCAGACACGAATTTCTGGTCTCCGAGGACGGTCCCGTCCCTACTAGCTCGCGCCCATACCGGACCGGCCTCTCTCCATCCATGATCCATGCACCCTTCTCTTGCCTAATCAGACCGTACTCTTTATCTGCAATCATGTGTAATGGCAAGGTAATGCATATCCAAACGGCTGCCAATAGAAACTGCGTTCGTGTTGGGAGAGGAGTAAGGAAATGGTTCATGACATTAATTTGGATGGTGATTGCCATCGGTTTTTTTTTCATTTCCATCAGTAAGTTCAGGGCATTTTGGGACGTGATTGCCATGGTTTTTCCTTTCCGTCACGAAATTCTCTGCGACAATTGGATTAGTAGTATAGTTCAGGAAATTCGCTGGGACTTGCGGGCTTCTTCAAGCTTTTGTGAATGTACAGTGCTTTCAAATGATTTGTCAAATGGCAAATATGCTCTCTCTCTCTCTCTTTCTCTCTCTTAAAAAGATTTGCTCAATATACAGGATTAGTACTCCCGTTCAAAACTGTTAATAGTGACACGCAGCTCTACTTTCTATTCTTATCCTTGGCTAGCCAGTACTAGAGTGATGTGTGGCTAATTCCACTATATTTTGACAGGGATATTGGTTGACTTGTGGTTACGTGTGGTGTACTATCTCTGTCTCCTAATAACCCTGCATAACGATATACAGTAATGCGCATAGGAAGTTCACTCGTACATGCTTAGATTGAGCTTAGTCACCATGTACAGAGAAAGATGTGTATCAGTGCACGTATGATACTATCTCGAAATCATATCTCTCCCAACCAACTTAGCCTCCCATTTCGCAGGCTGATTTTATTTGCCGACACATGAATCTTGGAGGGAATAAACAAGCTTACCGTGCCCGATGGCAATTATTCCTGTCATTTTCGCAATCTTCCTGGATAGCTGACACGCCCATATTCAGATTTTCTTGTCACAGCTAGCCTACGTGTTGCCACATAGGACGCCGGTCCATTGTCAAAAAAGTTAATGTGTAAACCTCTGAAGCCCCCAAATCCTGTGTGGTTGAGACTTGACGACCTCGAATAATGTTGTCTGCTCGCGAGTAAACAAGTGATTTCTGCAAGGTCATCCACAGAAGCTTAGTCAGCTGGAAATAAGACATGTCAAATCTTTCTCAACCTCTGCTCTCCAAATTAAACTGCAGTAGTAAATTCTACTGTACTATATGTTGGTCAGCCGGCAGGATCTTTACACGCAAAGGTACCCATCCATAGCATACTCATAGAAAAATGTATATATACAAAAAAAAAACGTACGTGGCGTCCTGAAACGTTGTCGCTAACGTCTCTGGCCTCTTTGATATGCGTCCAAGAAGTGTGAGTTGGAGCTTGGAACTTTGCTGGGAAAGATCATCTCCACCCCCGGAAACACCTCCCTACGTACTGGTCTCTTTTCTTCCGCCGCGTATCTTTCGTGAGATCCTATCAGTTAGGCCTTGCTTATCCTGACGGCGGCGCATAGATTAGTTTAGTCCTGTATTAGAATAGAATGGCTTGGTGGTGAGGAATTTTTCTTGTTCAAGTCAGTGACCAAGTCCGGGCTGCATGCCGTGCAGGGTGGTAGGAGCTAGTAGAATCCAGAGTGAAGAGTATGGATATATTGTAGTCTTTGCAGTTTCCAGAACTGAACTACTAGTAGTCGTTAAAACGTGCGACGTCGATGATCTGACATTCTGACCTCTTTTGTTTAACCCAACCCTGTCTCATCAGTTCCTTGCACACAACAAGCACATACTTTGTTTAGTTAATTACTTGTACGTATTATATCCATGAAATAAAGCAACCAACTAATTCAAAGATTATTATACTTTAATTCCACGTACGTCCCAAAAGATCCTCATCTGATCGACATGCTCCAAGATCCTTATATGACCGTCTTACATCGCTCCAAAAACAAGGATATCAGATCAACCAAACGCATCATCGTCTATCCAGTTCAGAATAGAGGTGTTCATTCCACGGTGCTACGTATACCCCCTGCGGTTGCAGTCACCTCGTCACCATCGTCCTCGTTCTATCAAGTATAGTAGCAACCTTTCTACAGTGACGCCACCTACTGATGCTGTGATGCATCAATGATCGACGACGGCGATCGAGCCACGAACAGTCGTAGTAGCTCTCGCTGCTGCTGCTAGCTTATCCAACTCCCAAAGCAAAGCAACCCAGTGAACGAAAAGGACGCGGATCGGAACGGAGCCGATCTCGAATCCGGGAGCAGTTGTCTGTCGACGCGCCGCAAACTCTTTTTGGATCCAGCAGGAATCTGCTGCTGTTCCTGCTGCATCGCGCACGCCAGGCAGCCCATCAGCCTTAAGGATGATGATTAGCTGAAGCATGCAGAGCGCGCGATATGGTTCGTTCTCCGTATGCAGACGACAGAAACGGATGGTCCGGCCGGGAGGACAGATACAGGATGGACAGACTGATCGATGATCACGCTATCGATCCTGATCTTATCCTATGAGAATTCTGAAAAGTGAAAACCCTAGCGTAGCCCTACTGCTGCATGCTGCATATTCTCTCGATCGTCTCCTTTATTCTCTTCTTAGGCAGGCAGGTGTACACATGCTCGACATGCAGCTTTCGACCTGTAGTAGTAGTACGTAGCATCACAATTATGGATGAATGAATGGGTAGATGGATAGATGCATGGACAGATAGAGGGATAGCCGGATAGGCAAGTGTCCGGCAGTGCTTGCGTTGAGTTCAGTGTATCCGTCCAGCTGGAGTGCATGCCTCTGCTTCTTCTTCGCTTGTTCGGTGAGGAGGCCAGGAGGTGGGAGCCTCGCGCCCGCCGGGCTGCTTGCATATGCTCTCTCTTGCTTGCCGCCGCTCGGGTCGTCATCCATGGCGTCGGCGTTGAGGTTGCTCGGTCGGTGGCCAAAGCGGCGGGTTGGGATCAAAGCGATGGATCATGGATGGATGCGTGGAACCAGCCGCGGAGGTGCAGCCGTACGTGCATCATCGGGGGAAAAGGATACAAGAAAACAAGGGCGCGCGCCACCCTGGCAACCCTGCATAGTGCTCGCGGCCGTCACGTCTTTTGTCGTCGCAATATTTCTGCCCGGCAGAATGATTTTTTTTAAAAAAAAAATACGGCATCAGAATGAGTGAGAGTGCCAGAGAGGAGCTGGTGAATGCACTACAGCGGGTAGCTTCGTAGCTGCACAACATGGCGAGAATTGTATAGTGTCGGTGGGTATAGTACTATATAGTTACCGTCGGTACCAGAAAAACCTGACTCAGGGTGCATTTAGTGTGAAATTTTTTCAAAAGAAAAACACTATTTATCTAACTTTTTTCTATTCATCATATCCCTTCTCCTCACAGAACATTATTCATCTACAGTGTTTTTTCGGATTTACAGTGTATTTTCGGAGAATCTTTCCCAATCTAAACACACCCTCGGTTTGCTGTAACATGAGCCCAATTGCTGTGATGCTACTCAATCTCAGGGTCGCACAATCATAGCCCGTGCAGCCTCAAATTAATCAAAGGCTGCTCAACCGCAAATGTGTATATATGGCAACAAACTAGTTGCGCCATAGAAAAATACAAGTACAAGAAAACAAAAAGATATATAAAGATTTGTAGGGGGTCATAGAAATTAATAAGGAAAAAAATTGAAAAGGCAGTTCAAATACCCACACGAGATTTAGCTGGCCCATAAATGTGGGCCTAATTTGGTCTTACGAAAATATGTTGTCTTATTAGTGCCTATATAGCCCAGAAAGCCGTGACGACGGTAGATATATCAACTCAATCATAACCGTTCATACACGCAACGGATGATCAGACTCGTCCGTTCTGATCCTTGGGACTATATATATGCATTCACGCTCACCTTCCCAGTTTGTCTTGCAAACCATCCCCGAGGTCCGCCGCCACCTCCGGCTGTAAGGTTTGAGACCATCGCCGCACGCCGCGAATTCATTTGAGTCGGATCCCCTGCCGCCGCCACCTCCGGCCAGCCCCGGCGACTGTCGTCGTCTCCATCACCACCCAACGTGAACCCGTAGGGCCCAGACACCCCGCCGCTGCCACCTCCCGCCCTACTCCGGCGGCTGCCGCCCGCTGTCGCCGCCCAATGCGAACCCGTAGGGGCCGGACGCCTCCACCGCCTCCACTGCCCGCTCCAGCGGTGCCCTCGCCGCTTCCGCTCCGCCACTGTCTCTCCCTCCACCACCGATGGTCGCCGAGCCGCCCCGGGAGCTCCCTCTACAGCCATCAGTGGAGGTAAGCCCTCCAACCCCGAAAACTACAAAACCCTAACCTTACTGGCGGTGGCGACATCCACCCCGCCTTCTTCTTCCTCTACTGTGATTGACATATACTCCAATTTTCAATCGATTGAAAAAAAAAGAGTAAATCTCTTTTTCTTTTGCGTGATTTGGCTGATATTTCCTCATGTGACTTCATCTCAAAATCACATGTTATTTGGTGAGCCTCCTTGACATAAAGTTATATAGACTAAGATAAGATCTAGAGTTTAGCCGCCTTTAGTTGCAAGATTCAGGATCAATTTGATCTGCAATTTATTTCGTATGATTTATTTAACAATTTCTCATCTGAGTTCATAAAATTATAGCTTGTTTGGTAAGCCACACCGAAACAAGTTAGGGTCCTGCCGCCTTCGACCCAAGTTTTGAGATCTCATCAGGCTCCTTTTTTTCCTTTTTTTTATTTGGCTAATATTTCCTCATGTCAGTTCGTCTCGGCATCAAGACTCATCAATTACTTGTCGAGCCTTCCTGACATTAACTTTTACAGATCAAGATCTAGAGTTTGGCCACCTCTAGCTGCAAGATTCGAGATAAGTTTGTTCTACAATTTTATTTTGCATGATTTATTTAATAATTTATTGTGTGATATACAAAATCCTAGCTTATTTGGTAAACTGAAAAAAAAATTAGGGTCGCACCGCTTTTGACCCAAAGGTTAATATCCCATCAGCCTTTTTTTTTATTTTGCTTGATTTGGCTAATGAAGGGCGGCCCTGGTGCAGCGGTAGTGCCTTACCGTCTGTAACCGGAAGGTCCAGGGTTTGAGCCCCAGCCTCTGCACTTTGTGCAGGTAAGGCTGTGCGCATACATCCCTTCCCCAGACCCCGCGCAGTGCGGGAGCCTACGGCACTGGGTACGCCCTTTTTTTTTATTTGGCTAATATTTCCTCATATGAGCTTGTCTATAATTGTCAACTATTTCGACACAAAGTTGTGTCAACCAAGATCTAGAGATTAGCTACCTCTGGCTCCAACGTTTGAGATCGGGTCAACAATTTATTTTGCTTGATTTGTTTAGTAATTTCTCCAAGGTTCAGAATCAGGGGCGCGCACAAATTCCCATTAAATCTGTACACTATCAGCTACTAAACTTTAGGAGCAATCAATCTATTTGTTTTTCTTTGTTGTTGGCTTCTGTTCAATTTAGATGCAAGCTCCGCCACTGTTTGGAATTGATAAGCTCCTTGACATTGTACCTCCACGGCTCCACCCCTTGACCTTTTATTAAAACACTACTTCTACCCTTGTCTACATGGTTGTGTGTGTATAAGGTGAAGCATCTTTCGCATACGGCCATAAAGTTGTGTGCTTATGTTGGAATCTCGTATTGGAGTTACTTTGAGTTCCCCTTGATCCCTACTTCCATGTTTGCACTTTTCATCTGGCTGTTATTTGTTCCTCGTGTTTTCTGTTGTTTGTGGAAGGTTTCTTAGGCTGTATGCATCGGATTTGTTGAATGGGCTAGAATCAATATGATAATTCTTTCATAGGATTCTTGTTTTGCTGGAATATATCGTAGATGCCTTGTTACCACTCCGGAGATCCCCCCTGACACATGACTTTTTCCACAGTTCCATCCTCAACATACATAGGCATAAACTAGCCCTTGTTGTATCACACGAGTATAATTTTTTATGCATATCCATGAAAAATTGCATTTCAAATTATTGTGATTGCCCTGTAATGGCATTATTAGACACACACCAAATTATTCCAAGATTTGAGATGAACCGAACGCTCTAGCTTTTATACCCCGTTTGGGAGTTGATATGCGGATCTAGAATCAAGAGTTGGCATTGAGTCCCCCCCCCCCCTCCCCCCCCCCCCTCCCCCCCCAATTCACTGTTTGGACAGCTTCGGTGGTAATGTTCGGGCGGAATCGGACTCAGATGTTGTGGGGTATTCACCTACCCTAGTGCGAGCCCCGCCAACAATTCGGAGACCTGGGCTTTTTTCAGGCTTTCGGCCTGGGGTGATCGGCTACTCCGGGCCCACTCATTGTTAGGCCCACGAGCAGCTTTCGGCCTCCCCCAACTTTGCATCAGCTCCAACTTTCACGTTCATCTCTTTGACGTCAATCGACAGATATGCAGTGCAGCAACAGTGGATGCAAATCGAATGAGTGTGTTGTTGTCAGTTGTCACTGAATGCAAAGTGCTCAGCTCTTGGTTTCTATTCTCATATCGAATAGAGCTGAGAACGCTGCAGTTACAATGGAACATCACCGACAGAAAAGGTACGATCTCAGCTCTCTCGTCAGTAGGCATGGTGGCACTTTCATAGCACAAGATTTCGCTTATTCAGTCAGTAATCATGAGCTATGTAGCACATGGACTCAGTAGTCAGTAAAACGTTGTGTATATATGGATAGCGCCCAACTGAAAGGATCTATAACCAAGCAGATATGCAACTAAGAGAACACATGTTCAGGTTAGCAAGCCTATCAGGACTGCATGCTTGATCTTCTAACATGTAATATACCTTCTTTCAAAAGGTATAGCAAATTGAATATATCTTATATTCTCATGTCAAATTGAGTATAGCAGATCAAAAGGTAAACCATTGCAGAAAAAAAGGAAAGAAGGTACATAACAGTGTGGCCACAGACATTTGGAGGGAAGAAAATAATTTAGTCTAATATAGTCAGCGATCAGTTAATTAATCACTGTCATTTTTGCCACCACATATAATGTACTCCATATAATTCGCTGCATATTCATGAAATCTAGTATACCATAACCATATGAAACAACTTTAACACCCTCCTATAATACAACCAATCTTCTAACATGTACCAGATAACCGATTACACATCCTCTGCTCCCCGCACAAGTTCCTAAAATGAATTTGAGTATACTTGCTACAGATAAGAATGCAATAGAAGGTGAAAAGATAGTCGACAGGAAGGGGACCTCATGGATATCCTCTGAGGAAACACTCCAGTCATCTTCTCCCCCAAAATGTCAGTTCTGGAGGAGTTTATGTTCTTATATGCTCCAGCTGTTTCTAGTCATCAGGCCATTATTGTCCCCCCGCACAAGTGCGGATCTTGGCTGGCTGGCCCGAAGCATGGCTTATTGCACAAATTGCGCATCCGATCTTTCCAAACTCCTACTGAAGCTACTTCAGAGTGGAAGCGCTCCGATACAATCCTGTCATTGCACTGGTGATCTTGTCACTTGAATTTTTTATCTGGAAACTTCCAGTTCTCCTTGGCCTGCCTGGCTTGGGCAGGAAGAGTGTGTTGAGCATCTTGTCCAGATCTTCGGCACTATACTTCACATACCTGCTTGCACTGATATCCTGCTCAACAAGAGGCCCATAGTTCTGCATGAAGCTCCGGTAGATAGGCACTATAGCCTGCACCACAAGGTGGCATGTCTTCTGCTGCAAATCCCTATCTGATATCACCCATGTAGACTGCTTTTGGAACATCTCATCGAAGTTGGAATTGAACGCTTTGAGCCTCTGCTTCACTAAATCTCTTGCAGTAGCTTGGCCCTTGGAGAACATGATCAGCCCCTCCCTGCTCAGCAGGGGCGTGAGTGTTGCCCAACTCTCCCTCAGAAGCAATGCTGAGTAGTAATCCTTGTACTGCTCATGCTCCCTGAGCCATGCATCACCTAAGAGCTCACCAAGCTTAGTACCCTTGAGGTGTTTGAAGAAGTGCCAGTGTACGTTCATCATGAAGAGACTCGACAGAGTTGCATCTCCGTAAGCCTTTGACCACGTCTCAAAGTTGATCTCAAGCGTCTTAACGATATTAAGCACCGCTTCGACAAGCATCTTGTCATTGAACGCTTCTTTGCGCCAGCTGCGGTGGATGGTGATCACCTGTGTCAGCACAGACCGATACGGCTCCCCAAGGAGCTGGTTGCAGTATTTGGCAACAAAGCTCACCAGGCGAGGCACTCCACCGTCAACCGGCGGCGGCATATTGCGTTGCAGCTCGACCTGCACAAGCAATTCCTCAAAAATCTCAACAGCACCATCGACAACCATCTTGACAAGCTCCCTCGTCCGGCTCTGGATCTCTGCACAAGCCTTCCCACCAAACAACCGGTTGAAATCCAACCTCAGCTTATTCAAGGAATCAAACACGTCAAGCAACCTCAACAGCTTGATGGGGTCTTTCCTGGTATCAGCCAGGGCACGGCCAAACTTGAGGAAATCAAGAATGCCAGCGCGAGCCGCAATCTCAGCAAAGCACGACGGCATGGCCTCTGGGCGCCGTTCAAACACCGCTACGCAGAGCTTTCTCTCTGCCTCTAGTAGGTGGTGCACCGCAAACTCCAGATGCCGCCCCCAACGCTCGACGCTGGGGCTGAGCACCTGCGCGTCCTCCGATGTCTCCTTCAAGTAATCCAGGCCAAGCGCACGGAGGCTGACGCCAACAGTATCCCCACGGGCGTCGGCGTACGCCGCAGAGCAGCTGTCAAGCCGGCCGTTCGCGGCGAGGCGGTCAAGGATGAGGCCGAGCTTGTGCACGACGGAAGGAGGGATCCGAGAAGGCACGATGGACGCCGGGGTGGCGCTGTCGTGCTCCCTCATGGCGAGCGGAGCCGAGTGGTCCGCGAGGAGGCGACGGAACTCGGCCTCTAGCATGCCAAGTGCGGCAGCCAGAAGGCCGGCGTCCAGGTCGGCGGCAGAGGACCCCTTCTTGAGCCCGTCGAGCTGTCCCGCGAGGTCAGACACGAAGCGGGGATCAGCGAGGCTGCGTTCCCCAAGGTAGGAGACGATATCTTGAAGCCACTGCGCGGCGAGGCCACAGTTGTCGGAGAGGAGCCTAAGCGCGGCCTCGAGCTGGGCAAGCACGGCGAGGTACCCCGTGAGGTCGTTCGCCACCGACTCCCGCGCCAGGAGCGTGGGCTCGAGCCCGTGCACGGCGTCGAACACCTTGAGGACGGCCGCGGCGGGGCCGAGCGCGCGGTCGATGTTTCCCCCCGCCACCGCGAGCGCCTCGGCCGGCGCACGGATCGGGCGCACCGACGCCTCCATCGCCGGGAGGCGCGCCTGGATCTCCTCCAGCCGCGGCGTGGAGCGCGCCAGCGCACGCCCTAGCGCCCGCGACCGGTCCACCCCCGCCCGTAGCGCCTGCCGCGCCGCCAGCAGCCGCGCCATCCGCCGCTCTTCCCCATCCTCCTCGTCCTGGTGGTGGTGGCGGTGCTCAACCGCCGCCGCCATCCCCGCGCCTCGGTGCCTGGAACGCGCGCGCCGTGTCAATGCCGAGAGCCCAGCCGGAGGTTCTCCGTTCCCCCGCACCACAATCCCGCAGACGAAATCCGGCCGCGGTGGCGTTCGGTGTAGGTGAGACCTGGAGGAGGAGGACGCGATTACTTATCCGACGGGCGGAGGAGCGACGGGGAGGCGGTAGGTGGGTGGCGCTGGGAACGCGCGGGCATGCCGGCGAGGAAGAGGTGGAGGAGGAGAGGGGTTTAGGTTGGAAAAGGGGACGGACTGCCGGACGGGCGGGCGAGAAAGGGGAGGAAGAAAAGATGAGTTTTTTCGACGGGAGGCGAGAAAAAACAAGGCCGCGGAACGGGGACGCCGAACGCGTGCGAACGTTTCCTTCTTTTCGCGTCGGGTTGCGGGCGCCGCGCAGGTAAACGTGGGCCCTTACGGCTCGGCGTCCGAGGCGGCGGCCAGGCGGGTCCTGAGCGGCGGCGGCGGCTTGCCGGAGTGGTCACCGGTCAGGTGATCTGCTGCACGGTGCGGCGGGCAGGGGAATCTCCGGCAAAACCTCGCCGCTGCTCCTGCGGCGAGGTCATTCACCCGTCCTTGGAGTTTGGTACGTACTAGAGGTCAACGATTGATTCCCCTCCGGTGCCGGACCGTGTCGTCAGGGCATCCGAGGTTGTCCGTTGGAAGAGTTGGCTTCGACTGTGCCATTGCCACGTAGGAGTAGTTTTTTTTTTAAAGAAGTAGGAGTACGGTTTTTTTTTTTGGTAAAGAAGGTGTAGGAGTACGTATACACGTGAGTCCAGTTTGAGTCCTTTGCTTCAATTATTTGTCGTGGCTCGTGCAGACACTACGGGTGTGATTGGTTGAGTACTAAAATTTTGGCATACCAAAGTCTTGGCAAGCCAAAAGTTGGGCAAAAAAACTTGCCACAATTTTGGCTAAAAAATATGACACAATGATATCTTTTTTTAGCAAACCAAATTGTGGCCAAAGAATTAACATGTTTTGTCATGCTAGAATTGTGGCATGCCAACATTTTAGCACAAAACCAATCAGGCCTACCTACCTGTAGAGTGGCAGAGGCCAACGCCGCCGGCGACATCTGTTGCGGTCTTGCGGACGGTACCGTCACGTGGAGAGCCGACGGGTGCCACCCGTACTCACTCTGCTCTCCTCTTGTCCATCTGCCAGTTGGGATGCACGAGCAATAAGCAGACCCGTATGGGTATGGGCGGCAGCGGGGTGAACTGAACTGGACGCCGGAGGACAGGGAAGGCAATGGCGTGCAAGCAACCCAAGTACGCTGCCAACAACCAACTGCCTGGGGCATGTTTAGATTTTAAAAAAGTAATTTTTAATTTTTATTTATCTCCCTCACAGAACACGTATTCCTAAAAATTCTATTTTCATCTCTATCACATAACACGTATCTCAGAAAAGAGAGGTACTTTTCTCCTACTTCATCTGAACACAGCGTGGCTGTCCCTTGCCTTTCTGCGGCGTAGTATCGTATAGCGACCGTGCTGCCGCCGCCGATACATTTGCCATTGTCATGCTGGCATGGTCAAGTGTGCAGGCAGGCGCAGCAATGAAATGGAGTTTTTTTTCTTTTGATACTTGCAATGAAATGGAGTTGGTTGGGTCATTGGATGGATATGCAAGTATGGCAGAGTGTCTGATGAGTGAGTTGCTGGTCCCCGTGTTCACGGCCCACTCGGTTGTATTGACTGCCAGCAGTTCTTGTGTCGTACTGTACTGCACTTTGCATTCAACGGAACGCCTTTGATTCCCTGGCACTGTCACCGTGTGCTTCCTTTTGACGTAGATTCACAGCCAGCTAAGGGCATTTATAACAGTGTTTAGAAAGTCGCTGTCTTTTTGTCACAAACAGACAGTTAAGTAGACAGCTTATACAACAGTTTAGATAACTGTCATCTTTTTTACTGTCTACAAGAGTATTAATTCATTCCTCGACACGTAAATCATGGTGATCTAATACAATCTGATCTTTGTACCCATATTGATATTTACACGAGAAAACATATTCAAATTTATATTCGAATAATTCTTACAAGTCTCTATTATATTTACCTCCGCTCTGCTGGATTCATTTCTTTCGGGTGATCATCACCAGGTAGACGAGGTACCAGGCACACCAGCTCATGAATCTTTTTAGAAAAACTATCAAATAAGATAGCATTCGTGAACCCCTGCGAAAAATTATTAAACCAACTCAAATAGTACCAGCAACTCAGGGTATGTACAACCATAGACAGCTGCCGTCTATATAGTACCACGGATGCTAAATGAGCTGACGTGTACATCAATTAATGGTGAGAGAGGGCGAAGCCGTCGTCTCGCGAGACGACAGCGACGGCCCGTGCTCCGAGAGGATTTTGATTAATCAAAACGGCGTTGGTCTCTGGACAACTGTGTTATCTGATCTACTGCGGCCGGCTGCGTGTTTCGATGCAGCGGCGACAAGTGCGTAAGGGCGTCCGCAACGACGGACGATTCGCCAGCTATTTGATTTGTTAAATGAATGAACAGTTCACGCACAGTGTCCACTAGCGAGGAGTTCGTCGCTAGCTCGTACGCTCGCCAATGCTACTTCCTCTCACACGCCCGCGTCATAGACGCCTGATGTGCTCCTCTCTCCTTCAAATCGCTCACCCAAATCGACACATTGCTACGGACGCCCTAAGGGCACAGCGGCAGTGCTGCGGTGCAGCCATGCGGTGCTGCAGTGCGACCACTGTTGTGACCGTGAGTTGGTGTTGACTGTGAGCTGCTCTGTTGGTCAAGAGAGCAATCAATCTCCACCTGTTCTTTCCTTCTCTCTGGACACTGCTGCTTTCATATTACAAGCTAATCTGTAATTACAAGGATGATGATGACTTCACTTCTGTCACGTCACACGTGAAGATAATTTCTTGCATTTTAAGCCTTTTTGGTTTATAGGCTACCGATGTTTGACTGGGCTGCATACCGCTTCGCACCTTCACGGTACATTCTGAATACTCCTGGTTGTTGGGTAAACAAATTTTAGCAGTTGGTTACCTGCAAGATGCCAACACGAACTTGGCATGAAAGCTCGGTTGACACGCTAAACTCGCACATGAAGAAAGACGAGGTGAGTGTAACGACAAAGGGGCACATTAAAAATACCTCTTCTTCTTGCTGTTCTGAATTTTTCACACGAATAAAATCTTTTTCACTTGCTCGGAAGGAAATCTTTTTCTCACTTTTGATGTGGCCATGCGTCATCTAGATAAGCACTCTTCTCTTGTCAACTTCTCGAAGGAGGCTCTCTAGCGGTCACTCATCGAAATTGGCACGGTCTGGTTGCTGGGCCCGTGCTGTGTACTTGTCATTCGGTGGCTGCCGGTGCCCCCCAGGCCCAGCCACGTTGGTTTTCCAGCTTCCATTATGCGATGAGCAAGGACAAACAAAGTCTTCAAACTAATTCCCGAAAGCTGCCTAGTTTCTACAAGGGAAAAGTAACCAACCTATTGGCATACCATTTAAAATGTAACCAACCTATTGGCATACCATTTAATGTTATTTAGGTATTATATATTTATGTTACTAGTGTCTTATTGTTTTTAAAAAATAATTAGAATAAAATAAATAATACGCAAATAACTTCTAATGATGCACCAACATGTAGGTCACATTTTTAGAAAAACATTTACACCAGATTCTAATTTTCCTAGTTCAAAATAAATTAGTTATGAATTTTTTTAATACAAAATTATTTTTTATTTTTTTTGGAAAATACAAAACCACCTTCAAAACCACCAAAATAGCCAATTTTGCACGGTTTGGATAGTTGGAGGGTGTTTCGTGTCCAATTTTGTAGTTTAAGGTTGAAAATCAGACTTTTATAATAGTTGGAGGGTGAAAAATAGACTTTTTCCCTTTCTACAAGTACTGTTAACTAAGGTGGAGTGTACAGCCTAAAGCAAGAAGTATGTCCAGAATAAGCTAAGCCTACATTTGATAGCATCTAAAAGAACTCGGAATAAGAAATGATTTCGCCCATTTTGCAATACTGCATGGCTAAAATAAAACATTCGAACAAGAGTTTACAATGCAGAAAAATGGCTAAACAAGCATGGTGGAATGATATTTGAACCACAAGAAGAGCTCTCCGAACAATGTCGAAGGAAACTGCTCGTGACGATCATCACTCACACCAAAGGCGATGCCAAAAAACGTCTAGGTTGCTGAAAAAAAAAAAGTGAAGCAAGAAATGGGGTGTAGTAGCTGGTAGATGCGAATGGTCAGACCTAAAAGGATGTTGTTCATCATACGCGTTCAAACCAAAAGGCAAAGAAACAAATTAAAGGTTCGTTGAGCAAATGCGAACAAAAGGAATGTACAGTAGTGCTCATAGGCATCATTCAAGTAAAAGCATTATAAATGCTAAACTTTGTCAACCGGCTTTGGCTGTGTTTGTGGAGTCGAATCATGCAACCTATCCAATAAAAAGGAAAATACTGGTAATTCCTAAAGAAGATTAAGAAAGAATCTTTAGTGTGCATTTAAGTTTTATTCCTTTTTTTACCGAACATTAAAACAAGCATACAAGATTGCGTTCAGCCATGTACTTAAGCAGCTGTTTCTGCGTCACAAATCATTCGAACTTGCCACCAAAACTTTAATTAACATCCATGATCTGTGGTACCTGATAAAAGGAATGTGAATATGTGATTCTTGCATAGTCTAATGCATGTTGCCACTCGTGTTAACCAATGACCACAAAGTTTGTTTTTCAGTAAGGAAGAAAGCAAGAGACAAGAAAGAAACCAAAGCTGCATGATTGAGCACATGGGCTACCTCAATATGGGAGGCAGAAGATTCGATGACCCATCCACATGCCTTGTCACCTGCACCGTGGTAGCACAAAGCAAAAACAATTTGGTGGGGGACACGTTGCAAAGCCAGAGACCATACTGATGGGTGTACTTGTGTGCTCATCGCTAAGCACTGCTAGCAGTGATGAGCAAAAACATTTTTATTGCTGCCACTAGCTGTTCCTCAGCGTATCTATCTAGAGTGTATGGGTGTTCTGACTTTTAATCCCTCCATCATGGAGAAAAAACAATAGAAATGTTGGAGGCTTGCAAGCAACCAAGATTTTTTTTGTCACAAGAAACCTAGTGAGCTGTCAGGTGAGCAGGACTTTGTGTTGCTTAGTATATGCATTGGCAAACCATGTTCTTAGTATTATATAAGAGCTGACCCAAACCATTGGATCGAGATTGGACCGTTGACAACACATTTTCAAATTTCTTTGGGGTCATTTATTTAATTTTTCTTGAATGCCCACTGTGCAATCAGGTGGGCCCTTGTGTTTTCTGTCTTTTTTAGGGCATTAGGCAATGCATGGCCCACGGGAAGAAACCGTTTTTTTCTGAAGGGAATGAAACAAATGTTCACGTACGGCAGCACACCGTGCCGTGCAGGATAGGTTCAATCATTGAGGAAACTATAAACATATTATCAAATCTGTGTTTCAACAGTGACCTCTCACGTGGCGTGATAAAGTTTGAAATTTGAATCAGCTCTCAGGTTAGTTTTCAGATACTGGACAGTAAATTCCATTTTCAGCTTAGATTTACTTCTACTTAGAAGAGATTAAACCTGTTTCCCCCACGATTACTCGAGAGGCTAGGAAGATTCAGGGCCATGTGGACGCCAGCAGCGTTCATCTTGGCGATGGTTACGCGTACCAGCAAGAATAGAACCCTGTCGCATCAGTTGCTGCGATTTGGACGTCCTGGGTTTTGCCATCCAAACCACCGGTCTTGACAGACCCCTCTCGACTGAAGATGAACTGCAGCCTCACATGACAACATCAATTCTCAGTTCTCAGTGATCGTAGCGAGGCGTTTTTCTCTGATAGCAATGTGTTCAGGAAAAGAACTCGCAGAAAACTCAGACGAATTCAAGTGCCTTTCTTCCCAGAATCTCATGACAGTTATGGTTGCACTGCGTAGAAATAACTACAGCTACGAAAAAAATACGCTTTTTAAGTTTCTGCATTTTTTTCACGCGAATGGAAGGTCGTATATCACTATAAAGCATAGCACAAGGCACAAGCTTATATACGTTTTGGTAGTACGTCCCTGGATTCAGAGAAAGGAACATATCAGCAACTCCCCTCGCCACTCATCAGCACCACCTCCATAATTCAGTCTTTGAGACCTTTACACTGGATTGGACATTCGGAATCAACGAAACAGCGAGCTAGAGGGGTCAGTCTGTGCGCCACATCACGCCTGAAGTCTGAATTCGATGCAAAACAAGTCTGAACTTGATGTAAAAGGAACTGGACAGCGTGATTTGGACACCCTTTTCTCTGATCCTTACAAACAATGCCTGAATTCAATGGCATGCGCACAGCGTACGGCACCGTTTTTCCCAACTGCTTTTGCGGCCTTCTTTGAATCCTGCGGCTAACGGCTGTCAGCAGTCATGCTCAAATCATATATGCATGGGAATTATGATCAGCTTCTGAAGACCATGAATTCTGAACTTTGTGAACGCAACGTTTGAATGATACGAGCTGCTGACTTCGTCGTCCTTCCCAGTCGCTCCTAACTGTTTGGAAAAAGGGGCCATCTCCATTGACTCCTCACCTCAGAGAGAGAGCCCAGCCGCGGATGGTTGGTCAGCTGCTTGAACCGATCGTTCGACGTGATCGTCAGTGGCCTTTCAGGTACGTGGCACTTGGTCGATCTGACTTGTGCTGTGTTGTGTTTAGTTCCAGAAGTACTTTTTACTTTCTATTCACCCCTCTCACAGAACACGCATCCCTAAAAATTCTTTTTTACCTTTCCTATTTATCTCCCTCACATAACACGTATTCTAGAAAAAAAAGTACTTTTTCCCACCCTCAACTAAACACGCGGCTGATCTTTTCGTGCGTTTCTCTGTGTCTTGCACTCTTGCTGATCCAAAAAGGGTTCAGCGCTGTACAACCGAGCTTTCAGCAGGTGAATGGAGTAGTACGGTCTGACAATAGAACCAAGTGAGTACAGACTTGATGAGTGGTGGCCGGACTTTGTTGTCTGAATCTGGCCAGAATGTCAGTTTCATGTCAAATGTACTGGAAACCTGTGACTGCTGCAAGTGGCATAGAAATTACTGGGATGTAAACCTGGCTGCTTGCACATACTCAAGGAAACTTCTTTTCTCTCTTTTTTATCGGCAATATTGATTTTTTTAGAAGCATCGGCAGGAATGCCCAGCCTTAGCATGAGCCTTTCTTTTTTACTGAGTCAGGAATGCGCAGCGCAGCCATTTCACTAAAGTGTATGGATTGGTGGGCTCAGATGGGCCGTGTATTAGGCCTTGGGGGAGGGAACTGAGAGGTGAATGGGCCTTTTGGTGTTTATTATCACTTAGTACATTATTGGGCTTGGGCTTTAGGGTGTGTTTAGATTGGGGAAAGATTCCCCGAAAATACACTGTTCACAAAAAAAAACACTGTAGATGAATAGTGATATGTGAGTAGAAGAGGTGGGATGAATAGGAAAAAGTTGGATGAATAGTGGATTTTTGGGGAATATTTGGGAAACTAAACGGGGCCTTATATCTTTCTGTCCTCTTCAAAAAAAAAAAAATCAAGGAGAGAGCATTTCTTCGAAAACGGATGAGGTGAGACAAGGGTGACGTACACAGCCAGACCGTGGTAGCTTACTAGCTTTTGATGCCTTCATTCAGTAATCATGGCTTGGAGCTTGGAACGTCACTTGCGAGACACTCGTAGCAGTTGTTCGTCTCTTCACTCGTAGCACCACGCATCATCCTTCCAGGTTTATCTCACACTCCTCCGTCCGTAAGTTCGCCTTTGCCGCTGAGCAAGCAACTAGTGCCGAAAAGTATAATGCATCCGGGAGATGAGAACAGCGAGTGTAGGGGATACAACAGCGCTCGGTGATCGTGCATTGTTCTCAACCATCATCATCATACTAGTCTCTGTCGACCGTTTGCAATGATTGTCCTGATCAAACAAAACCAACCCATGATGGCTTTGGGGGCTTGTATTTGTATCGTAGCATGCCATCCCTGTGCCAAGATGGCAAGATCTCCCGGCCTGCTGGCTCTCTCTCCATCACCGCTGTCTCTCCCTGCTGGTTGTGCGCTGTTCCGTAAGCTTATTCAATATATTGAAGCTGCGTGTGACAGATCACCATTGATCCACCGCACATTCTGCAACTTACTCGGTGGATTATATCAGTTGGCTGACAATCATTTCCCAGATGGACGAGCTGGCCAGGCATTTGTCTTCAGAGCATTGTTCTATGAACCTATTTGCCGTCAATAAAGAAGTGAACTGCCGGGGAGTGAAGACTGTCCAGTCCTTGCGCTTGGTCTTTAGCATCTGATCAGACGAGAGAGTATCAGTCATGTAGAGACACGAGTCTCTTTCGCGCTCCCAGGTTATTTTAAGCGGCCGCGCACATGCCTCCTCCGTTGATGGAGCCCCAGGAAGTGGAGGAAGCACGAGCGTCTTCTTCGATGGATGGAGAGTGTGAGACATCTGAAACTCTGAAATCTAAATATAATCCACTGTCAACTTCTAGAGACTGGCTCCAGGACAGCATCAGAGCCGACGGCATGGCTCTCGTGCCGTGAGGGCGTGGACGCCGCAGGGACGAGCTGAGTGAGCCCTATCTGCCCATGCCGGTCCCCGTATGGGCGAGCGGGCGTACACGTCAGTGAAGTAGTGAGACGAGCTCGTCGTCGTCTCGTTTCTGCTTGCGCCTGCGCGCGTGGCGGGCGGGCGTCGTCGACACACGCTGGGCCAGCGTTACATGAGGAATCGCGGGAGGGAAGGGGGGAGATCTGAATCCAAATCTTGTCGGTGGCGCGTCGCGTCAGCATCAGATCCCATCCCCGTCCCCACCCGGCCGTCTACCCCCCCACGTGTAGGGATGCTCCACACGTGTCCGGCGAGCTCTCGGCTCCCCAGAGCGCGTGCACCCATGGCGTCTCGGTGCGTGACTGGCCCTTGGCGGGCCGCCGCGGCGACAGCCGGCCGGCGCCGTCCGTCCGCGCGCCCGGCATCTCGAAAGCAATGCGAACGCGACGCGCTGCTTTCAGGCGCAACCAGCTTCGATCGCCTCCTTTGACCTTTGAAGTCGAGGATCGAGCCAAGTTTTCTTCTTGGTTTTTTTTCCCCCATTTCTCTTCGTGTTTACTAGGAGTACTCGGTTAGGTACATGTTGCGTACATGGTGCACAAGACGACACCGGGGTGCCATGCTGCCATATGAGTCTTCAAGATAGCAGCAGGCTTCTAGAACATAAAAAAAAGGAACCAATTAGCACGAATCAACCATATGTGGACGACATTACATGCTAATAGTAGCTTAGTTTAGTACTCCGTTCTCAGGTAGTATATATATGTCGTTTAGGATAAAAAAGTTAGTTAAAAAAAATAAACTAATCTGTTTGTTCTACAACACATATATATTTAGAATGGAGATAAGTATTCTTTTTTTTGTTACGAATGCTAGCTGAGTAGCTTGTTCAGTCGAATCTTTTGAAACGATTTGAAAGAGCCGAATTGAGCTTGTTCGTCTCCAGGTCAGGTGGTTTGAATTTTATTGTTTGTTAGCCACATCTCGTGGCCATTCGACCTTGATCCAGCAACAGGTCAACTGTTCCTTTTACTTTGTCCTTTTCATATCCCTGTCACGCTGTTCGCCATCCATCGACTCTAGGTCACCTTATACATTGGTCAAAACCCTGATATATGACGGTTCACCATCGTCATTCAGGCCTTTCAGTTCAACAGATACAAAATCACTCCCTACAAGAACACCGTGGACCATCAAAACATGATCTTTCAAGGAGAAGGACGCACCTCCACCATCCCGAATTGTTGCAATGTATTTGGACAAACGCTTCATTTACTCTCACTTTGTTTTTAGTCTTCGTGCAAAGTTTTTTTTAAAAAAATTTCGTGTAATCATTTTGCAGGTGAAGTGAAGTGAAATGTAAACCGTGCCCCCCCTGTATCAGCGTATGAACTTGGCAACCAATTAGTGGAGAGGTAAGGTGCTTAAAAGCAAAGCCACCGCGTGCCAATAGTATTTTGATTGTTTTTTTTTTTCTTTCCAGAAGAGCGCATCCCATCCCATCCTCCTCAAATCCGCATCCTCTCCTCCTCACTGTTTTATAGGCAGCGCAGGCACAGCTCCTCCGAAAGCGAGGTCCAACGCTCCTCCCCCGCGCTCCTCCATTCGCGCAAAGCCCACCCAACAAAATCTCGCCCCAAACTGCCCCAACTCGCCGGCGCCCGGCGGTGATGTGCCCGACCAAGTCCGATCGCGCCAATAAGGCCGCCGCCGCCGGCTCCGGCTCCGGCGACAGGAGCTGGCGGGAGGAGGCCGCGGCGGCCGGCTCGCTGCGCCAGGTCGATTTGGACCGTGGCACCAACGGCTGGGCCTCGCCGCCGGGGGACCTCTTCCACCTCCGCGCCCGCGGGTACTTCACCGGCGGCGGCGGTAAGCGCGGCAAGGCGCCTTCCGCCGCCGAGTGGCTCCTCCGCCCCGCCGGCGTGGACTGGCTCCGCTCCCACGCCCGCCTCGACCACGTCCTCGCCCGCGACGACAACCGCGTCGCCGCCGCCTTCCGCCGCGCGCGCCTGAGGAAGGACCCCACCGCACACTTCCTCCTCGCCGTCAACCTCCAGGTCGATGTCGATCCCCCCCACACCCAGACCCGATCGATCGATCGCATCTAGGCGCCTAGCCGCGTGAAACCCGAAAGTAGAGAGAGAAAAAAGATTCGATTTTTTTTATGTATATGTGTGCGGCCGGCCTGACGACGCGTCCTTTGTTGATTCTGATCCAGGTGCCGGGCCGGCCGGACGCGTACAGCGCGGTGTTCTACTTCGCGGCGGAAGCGCCCATCCCGCCGGACTCGCTGCTCGGCCGCTTCATCCACGGCGACGACGCCTACCGGAACGCGCGATTCAAGATCGCCAACCGCATCGTCAAGGGCCCCTGGCTCGTCCGCGCCACCGTCGGCAACTACGCCGCTTGCCTCCTCGGCCGCGCGCTCACCTGCCGCTACCATAAGGGCGACGACTACCTCGAGATCGACGTCGACATCGGCAGCTCCGCGATCGCCAGCGCCATCCTCCACCTGGCGCTCGGCGCCGTCACGTCGGTCACCATCGACATGGGCTTCCTCGTCGAGTCCCAGTCCGAGGAGGAGCTGCCCGAGAGGCTCTTCGGCGCTGTGCGCATCGCCCAGATGGAGATGAGCGCCGCGAAGTACGTGGAGCTTCCGCCCGATGAGGCCATGCCTGAGACGGCCGGGAGGGCTGGGGCTGGGTTCAGGGTCAGCTCGGCCAAGGTGGTCAATCATAGCCGCCAACAAGAACACGCCGGCGGCAAGGTCGGCAGGTCTATGAGTTACCCCGACCGAGAGAGTGGAGGTGAGGGCTGAATTCTTTATTATGCCATTGCTATCTCCACATTATTATTGCTAAATACAGTAATGCAATTAGTTTTTTCTCAATTATATGGTGACCTTGAATTTGATGTTGAATTAGAATAAAGAAGATGCAATTATTTGTGCTAGCATATTCCAGCTCGTGGTGTCGAGTTCTTGTTTATGTAGCACATGGTCACATGCTCATCTTTTAGTTAGGTATGCTACTAACTGATATCTGAGGGTGGACTGGATTGTTAAGTGGAGGCAGTTGAGTCTTGCAAGGCATGAGAATTGATTGCCATAGCTTATGGCAGTTCTCAGTCTTCAATTGCATCCTTGATTCTGATGAGAGTTGTTTACTGAACAGGCTTGGTATGCGAGATTTTTATTTATTTTTGTGGGGGGTGGGGGGTGATGATTATTTCGTTTGCTACCGTGATGACAAGGACCATTGCTGCTGTCGCTGCTTATGTGATGTGTGCTTTGGGATCTGATGCTGTGAGCTAATTAAGTAATTAGTACGGCCATTGGCAAAAACAAAGGGCCGTTCTTGTCTTGGTCTGACATTTTTTAATGGAGGTCTATGAAATTGGATGTGAATACTATTCTCTGTGAGATAACCTCATATTTCTTTTTGAGTGAAATGCATGGGCGGCCTCTAAACTTGTGTGGGTGTGTCATCTAGGTCCCTACGCATTTTCAGGTCCCTAAACTTACATGAGTATGTCATCTAAGTCCCCGAACTCTCATAATGCCTCATCGGGTTCCTAAACTAAACTTGTGTAGTATGTCAAATAGGTCCAAACGATATCCAAATTTATTTTTTTATAATGACGTGGTATCTAGTGTACTTACGATCACCAAAAGAAATAAAAGAATAATTATGGGACTGATATCTTAGTCATATTGACCAAATGTTTTCTTACTACCCTTAAATCCCCTCTGCCAGGCTGCCACCCTCGCCCCCGAATCTGTCGGTAGCAGGCTAGGCCACCACAGCAGGGTGAAGCCTAGAAGAGAGAGGGATAATTGATTTTTTTTAAAAAAAATATCTGTGTGCCTAACATATTAGTCTCACATTTATTTTTTTATTTCTTTTACTGACCATAAGTGCATGTGGCATGCCACATCATCACACAAAACGGGTTTAGAGACTGTTTGGACCTGTATGACACGCTACACAAGTTCATGGACCTAGATGACACATCCATACAAGTTTAGGGACCTAAAAAGATGTTACGAGAGTTTGGGGACCTAGATGACACAACCATACAAGTTAAGGTACCTAAAAATGCGTTTTCAGAATTCGGGGACTTAGATGACACACTCACACAAGTTAATGGACCGCCCGTGCACTTCACTCTTTCTTTTTTTTGTACTCACCTTGTTCCCGTAGTCTCAGGACATGCAAAAGTTGCAAATTTGGGTACTATTCACGTGTATGCAACCCAGTTCCTCTTCTGAAGTTCCTCATTTCAGTGTCCAGTGGTGCCTGTACAGAGTATACACTGTATAAATTGGCGAAAGTTGGCGATAGAAAGGGCATGTTAAAAAGGCTAACAGTGACGTTTAGGCATTTTTCTCTGCATTGGGCATTTCTGCCAGGTTACATGGGAGTAACTGGGAAGATGTGCATTTGCCGTTTGCTGTGGCCCATTATGCTCCCCATACTGTCCGTTAAAATCTACCTGTTTTCTGTACCTGTGGTCACCGGTTGATGTGGTCCATGTTGGCCATGGTCTGTGGCCTTGGGTAAGCATGTTGCTTCCCTTCTTAAGGACGGATAGGTTGGTGCTGGTGTTGGGTTAAAACTTTTCTTGAACGACATTGCCTTCATGGTTCCTTTGCTTGCATGTGTAGTTGTTTAGTTGCTTGCAGGGAGACATGGACATGTGCCTGATACATGATTGATAACGACATACATTAAGGACCAGCGTGTCATTTAGGTGGGTTGCTAAGCAACCTGTGGTCCTGTCTTGATACCTCGATGCATTTTGCAAGTGGGTCAGCAGTAATAGTAGGTTCCAGAACATATAAAGTATTTTGGTTGTTGGTTGAACTACACATTGCTTTTCGGTGGTACGAAAGATCATTCTTTTGGACAAGAGAACGTGATTTCTATTAATGCTCTGATGTATTTGGGTTGTAGCTGTAGGGCATATGAAGTTCATGCACAAAGCAATTCAGTAATTTATCTTTAGCATATGATTTGAATGTATAAAGTATCAGAAAGTGTAGCAGTTTGAAACAGTACAGCCATTCATTTCATCTAGATAAGCTATGCATTTGTTTGCCTTTGATAAGGTCTGGGATTTTCAGTTTGGCATGCATTCTGTTGATGTCGTTGAGGATTACTGAACCACCTCCTGTGACCACTCGAGTTTCACTCTTCAGCCTGCAGTTACCTTGTTGACATTTCGATCTCTTTTTTTTTTTTTCAGGAAAATAGGCACGGAGAATGCAAGTGAGGTGCCGAAACCATCCATCAGACGGAGGAGGAAGATGGCGAGAGGCTGGGCCACCGGAGAAGAAACAAAATGCCGGGCAGGGTAACACGAAGGCATAAGACGGACGGGGAATGCTGGTAGCCACGACCACGGACGGGGTCCCTTCATAAAGTCGAGTTCATTTGGTTGTGATGAGAACCTAAAGCCTGATGGTTGCGAAATTTAAAAAGTATATTTCTCCGGCGCGTATCGTAACATAAATCTTGATGGTCCCTGGTTTGTCTTGAGCTGCAGCCAGCCACAGGGTTTCTCTCTGCTTGTTGGGAAATATCGGACCCTGATCTTAACCGACCCTCTATCCCTTGTTCTTGTTCAAGAAATTGCGGCGAATTCACTCAAGACTGAAGGTTGCCAACCGCATTAGACCCCTTTGGCAACTCAAGAGCTGTTTGTTCTCTGAATTTACAGTGTAAGCTGAATTTCGATACAGAAAAAAAAAAGTGGTATCTGAATCGTAAAGTCCGGCCGGGCCGACCACGGTGCCACGGAAAGGCAAAGCCTGTTACGGCAAGGAAGGAAGGCAAGGCATATCCTCCTGTCCTGACTCTGTAAAGAGGCCACATCGCTCGCAGGGTGCGACGTGACGCCTCCGTGAGCCTTTTTGCGGGCACACCGTAAAAAGGCAAGCCGCCGCGCGCGTAGAACAGAGGCTACTACCCAGTGGGCTGGGCAGTGCCGCGTGGGCGCCTGCATGCTCGTGTCAATTCATTCGCCCGTGGTCCGCGAACGACGGCGACGATTGGAGATGGGAGTGGCCGAATGGGATCCCCACTTGGAAATCACGGTCACGCCCCCGTGTCACTGGGCACTAGTGCGCCTGTTGCGTCTCCAATGCTCGCTCATATGGTCCCAGGCTCCCAGCAGTGGCGCCGCCGCACTCACCTTGTGGCATGTCCGGCGTCGCCGCGCGATCTCAGGGGATCGGCTGCAGGAGCAGCAGCAGAGTCACCTGGCAGATCACTCACCACGAAATTCCTGGGACGAAGGTACCGTCGTGAGAGCAAGTATTATGGGTTGTTAGTGGGAGATGATGACACGGGAAGACGGCTGTGATTTGCCTTGTCACTTGTCAGCATTGGCGTGCGTGGGTGGCCCTGGGGTTGCTAGGTGGGGAAGCCCGTCGTGCACGGCTGGACGAACCGCGTCCGTCACGCATCAGTTGCCTAGGCCCAATTTGCCAATGCCTAAAATTGCCTATTATGGGAAAAGAGAGAGACAGAAAAATAAAAGAGACACAAAGAGGAATATGCTTGAAGCGATCGATGGACTATGACCGTTGGACGCCGCCGGGAACGGGCCTGCCATCCTCCATCCGCCTAACCTTCGCCGGTTGCTCCCGTGCCACGCTTCCTACTACCCCCTTGGCCGTCCTCGCCGCCGCGCCACGCGAGGAAGCCGCCACGTCGAGCACCACCCGCGCCTGCTAGCTCCATCAGCCCCGCGTCCTCCTCCCTCCCCAGCGCGACCACCATCTCTTTCACCTGCCGCCGGCTCATCCCGGCGCTGGGGCGCGTGCCCGGCGCCAGCAGCGACGCCGCGTGTGCGGCGGCCTCAACGCCCACGGGAAGTTCCTCCTCGTCGTCGTTCTTCCCGGCGGTGGGGTTGTGCCGCGCGAGTACGACGCGGAGGACGCGGCCGCGGAGGTTGCGACAGGCGCTGAGGGCGGTCTCGTCGTCGAGGTACTCCACGAAGGCGAAGCCACGGAGCTTCTTGTCCGTGGCCACGCGGCGGAGGGCCGATCTCCTCGCACGCCGTCGTGTCTGCTGCAGCGGCATGACGCGGCGGCGGCCATGGCGTGACTTATCACAGCGCGGTCACAGGCGTCGTGGATTCAAAGGCTACTGCATGGTACTGGGAACAAGCGTGGTTTATGAAGCCTGTGCCGCCGACGTACGGTACGGTCGGTTCGATACAGAGGCGGTCGATGACGATGATTGCGCGCTGGCCGACACGGCCCATCGCGGGGAAGCAACGGCCCATCTTCATGAACACACGTTCTAGGAATTCATTTTTCAACTTTCCCCAGTACGCTTCCTAAAAAAGTATTTTTTTTCCTTAAAATCTAAGCATAACACAATTTCGACTTTCTCCCAAAAGAAAAAAAGTCCTTATCGCCTCCCTGAAGATTGGGTTGAGTTTAAATTTTCTCCTAAGACCGTAAAATTGGGTAATCGTACTCCCTTTAACTTTTGAAACCATGTGTTTTACCTCCCTATCCTGCTTATAAGCGCTTTTGGAGGCGGTTTTATCTTTATTCTTTTTTATTTATTTCGGCTAAAATTTTAAAAAATTATAATAAATTAAAGAAAAATCATAAAGTTGAAATTTCAATTTTGTTGGACTCCACATAAGTATATCAATACAGAAATATATAATATGATACGTTTCACTACAATTTTTTATTATAAATTTAGATCTATTTTTTTTACTATAGTTAAATGGAATAGTTCGTATAGTTCGTAACTGAAGGTTCTGTGGTCCACTTATGATGAAATTTTCATGGTGAGTTAATTATTGTTTGCTTGAACTATATTAAAAAATTTATACTCATTGGTTCATGTATAACCTAGTTTTAGATTTATTTAGTATGTTTTACCTAAATAAATCTATAATTAAGTTATACATTTTCCGATGAACATGATTTTAAATACAATTTAAGCATACAGTAATTAGGTTGTCATAAAAAAATCACTATCATTGGACCATAGAAAATGTTGTTGTGAATTATTCTATTTAATTATAAAAAAGAATAGATCGAAATTTATAATAAAAAAAATTGTTCTAAAATGTACAGTATTATGTATTTCTTTGTCTATATACTTGTGTGGAGTCCTCAAAATTTGATTTCTCATTTTATGATTTTTCTTTGATTTACTATAATTTTTCAAAGTTTCAGCAAAAAAAAAAAAAAGACAAACCCGCCTTTGAAACAGCTTATATGCAGCCTAGGGAGGTATAACACGTGGTTTTAAAAGTTGAGGGAGGTGGGTTATCCGGTTTTGAGGTCTAGAGAAAATGATTAAATACGGCCCATTGTTCAGGGAGGACAAAATGACTTTTCCCCAGAATTGGTGCCCTTGCGGCCAAGAATCAATTCGGAATTTTGTCGACCTGGGCTGAGATTACAGTACGAACATGTTTGTCTCAGCCTACCTAAATGAATAGTTGTATCTCAAAAAAAAACTTAGGAGAATAGTTGTTTCCTAATAAAAATGAAGAAAAAGAAAAACAACAACATAAGTAACGGACAAGCTGCTTCAAATCTGTTCGTAGTAAATGTTTGCTTGGACCCTGGGACAGTTGCTTTCTGTAGTAGTATTAGCTCTAGAGCAACATGTCCATACTATCATTGGATTGGATTGTTTTCGTTCTTACTTTCTACTTGATGGCTTTTGGGATTGAGGCTTCCTATCTATCTTATGGAACATAAATAAGACATCCGTATTCAAAGCTTGCACACTAGTTCAACGTATCCTCTCAGTAAGTTCAACATTTTTCTAAGCAGGTTCAACATTGACGTTAACAATGTTGAAAGTATGAAGACTAAAGATTGAAATATAAAACAATAAATGTTGCAGTGGAACAATCAAAATGTTGAAGCCGCTTCTGCGAAAATTGGGAACACCCTGTTTCACATCGAAACAAAAATACCTCAACAAGAGAAAAAAACATTCTAGATAGTAGAAGATACAAAATGTTCAGATAACAAATAAAATCGCTCCAAGAATAATGGAAGACATTGTAAGAAAAAAAAATAGACTGGTCTATATCCATATTATTAAAAAGAGCTAATTGCGTCATTAGTACATAAACTTGGTGAGTGGGTGCACTTAGGTATATCATCTTCCAAATTGCTTATTTAGAAACAACAACTTGGCATGTGGATGCATATAGGTACATCATCTTCCAAATTGTTTATTTAGAAACAACAACTTAGCATGTGGGTGTATATAGGTCACCAAGATGGTATGTGGGAAAAAAAGATCACGTGGAGGCTTATATGTTATCTTGTATTTTATTGAAAAAGTCCTACATATCCTCCAAGTTATCATAAAAATAAAAATAAAAATCAGCTTATCCTCTCCTAATCCTTTTCTTCTCAAGCTTGAGATATCGATTCTACTCTTCGTTCCATTCTTTTCAGTTTATATTTAACCATGACACACTCGTACTCTACTTCATTTTTCATTAGAGAAGAAATTAGATAAATTTTATCCCAATTAGTGAAAAAAGAGATATTACTGGTGACCTAACCCTAAACTAAATCTTCTTTTATCAACAACGCTAAAAGAAATCTGCAAAATCCTAATTAGCGGAGTATGAAGAGAATCGATAACTCAATGTAATCGTGAAAGATCGTCTGTCTACGTGTTGTGCGACGTCTGTCTTCACCTTGAAATTGTTACGTGAGGGCCAAAACCCTCTGTCAAAACCATCTCCCGTGAACAGCCGAAGAAAAATGGGCGGATAAACCAATGAGCAAATAAACTAAGGGTCTATTTGTAATAATTGTCACCATGATTAAGTACACATAAGCGCTAAATGTACACATAAGCATCCACATGGATTTTTTCCCCACATGCCATCCAGGTGACCTATATGCACCCTTTGTTGTTCCTAAATGAACAATTTAAAAGATGATGTACCTAAATGCACCCACTCGACAAGTTTATGTATTAATGACGCAATTAACTCTATTAAAAAATCCCTTGAAAAACAGTTTCCTCAAAAAGAAAAGAAAAGGAAAGAAAAGCAAAGCAAAGGACCAGCTCATTCATTTTTTTTCAGAGTTTGTAGGCTGTAAATTGAAGCTCTCATAGTACCTGTGGCTTTGTGAAATTGTGTTTAGCAAAGTCTAACTCACTAGTTTCTTGGTCACCACGGCGCCATTGACGAATAAAATATCCTTCAAGGAAACGGCTAATAATGTAATCCCTGAACCGCTTTAGTGCCACCAATCATGTTCTCATCCTTCTTAGACACACCAGACAAGCTCGTGTTATCAGCTAAGTCAACTCGCCCGGCTCTTCGGTTTTGATCCACCAAACTTGCGTCAGTCAGTTGCATATAATCATTGGCGCCCATCGTCATCGTCACCGACGGGACGCTGACAGAGTCGGTTCCGACGAGCTATAAAAACGCGCGAGAAGGCACGGACAATGCAAACCATAATCCACCCACTCACGAATCACGAGGCAGACACACCACAGTCTGTCCATCGACAGCACACGGTCACATCGGAGCGACCTCGCTCGCTGGCGACATGAAGGCGACGGCCCCGAGCTGGAGCTCCGTGGGCTCGCTCTTCGCCACCGCCATGGTGGTCCGCGCGGCGGCGCGCGACGTCCTCCCGCCGGAGGCTTATGGGGCTCTGCGTGCGCTGCTCGGCCACGCCGCCGCCACATTCCGGCACCCCACCGACACGATCGTCGTCCTCGAGTCCGACGCCAACGGCGTCCCCAACGAGCTCTACGAGTCCGCGCAGCTCTACCTCGGCGCGCACTGCCTCGCGTCCTCGCCGCCGGTGATGCACCTCCACAAGGCGCACGGCGCGACGGCGGACGTCGTGGCGTCGCTGCCGCACCACCACACCGCGCGCGACACGTTCCGTGGCGTCGCCGTGGTGTGGACGTCCGGGAACGCGGACGCGACGGGCTGTGGTGGAACCACCACCGGGTACTCGCCGGCGGCGTTCGCCGGCCGGCGTGGTGGGTTCGGATCCCCTGTCGCCGTCGGCGTGAGGTGCCTGAGGCTCGAGTTCCCGCGACGCCACCGCGACGTCGTGCGCGGCGAGTACATCGCCCACGTCCTCGCCGTGGCGTCGGCGCTTCGCCTCAAGATGCGTGAGCGGAAGCTCTACACCAACGGCCAATCGTACTGCCATGGCGCTCCGATGGACGAGCACCAGATGATGTGGTCGTCGCACCCGTTCACCCACCCGTCCACGTTCGACACGCTCGCCATGGACCCGGCGCTCCGCGACGCCATCCGTTCCGACCTCCTCCGCTTCGTGCGCCGGCGAGAGCACTACGCGCGCGCCGGACGCGCGTGGAAGCGAGGGTACCTGCTCCATGGCCTGCCCGGCACCGGCAAGACCAGCCTCATTGCGGCCATTGCCAACTTCCTCGAGTTCGACATCTATGACCTCGAGCTCACCGCCGTGGGCTCCAACTCCGAGCTCCGAAGGCTGCTCGCCTCCACGCGACCCAAGTCGGTCATCGTCGTCGAGGACATCGACTGCTCGCTCGACCTCTTCGACCGGACGACGAGAGCTTCGTCGTCGTGGTCACCGAGCCAAGACGCTCAGTTCAACGACATGGGAGGAATGATGCCTTATACCCGGGAGAGGATCAGCTTGTCCGGCGTGCTCAACTTCGTGGACGGGCTGTGGTCGTCGTGCGTCGGCGAGAGGCTCATCGTGTTCACCACCAACCACGTCGACAAGCTCGACCCGGCGTTGCTCCGGCCTGGCCGCATGGACCGCAAGATCGAGCTTGGATATTGCAAGGGTCACGCGCTGCGCGTCCTCGCCAATAACTACCTCGGCGGCGGCGGCGGTGACGAAGACTATGACGTGCCCGGTGATGGCGACAGGCTGTACGAGGAGCTGATCGGAGAGGCAGAGAGGCTGCTCGAGGAGGTGCATTTGACGCCGGCCGATGTCGCGGAGGTGTTCATGGGGTGCGACGGCGACGGAGCGCACGCCGCGCTGCGAAAGCTCGTTGACGATCTATCCGGAAAGAGAATTGCTGCTCAGAAATGCGTGGAGAGCAACGACGTCTAACGATCGATCGATCCCGCTATCAAGTTGTAACCTATCAACAAGCATTATCGATGTCGTTAGCACCAGGAATTGGCGTCCAATACAAAATCAAATCAGTGTCCGATCGAAAACGACAGAAGTAAGCATGCATGCATGCATCAGCACTGCACGCCACGTATACGTAGGATCCCTGGCCTCAGTCCGTCGTGTCTTCCGTTGATTCGCCTGGAGCTACGCCTGCCGCCGCCGCATAGTCACGCCACGACGTCCACCGGGAGCGAGGCGACAGGGCGGTGCTACATACTGGGCGCGGCTTTGGTGGGCACCATGGCGAGGCAGCACACACCGAGGTAGAGCTACGACGAGTCGTTGAGATCGTTGGCGCCGCCGTCGACGGCGATGAGGATAGCCCTGGGCGGGCGAAATGTAGCGGCCACACACTCGAGAAAGCTGTGCAGGCAACTCTCGACGTCCCGCATGCGGCGATGCGGAACACCAGGAACGGCAGGACCATTCTCCATGGCCGACGGGTTATGCTTCTTCGGTTCCTTTCTATGGCTTGATTGCTCACGCTGGAACCGTGCGTGTGCTTGCCCGATGGTGATCCGATCAGTGTGCTCTGCATCCAAGAGGGAGTAGTGGAAACTGGAGTGAGAGGTGGGGATTTTACGCATGCGCCGAATCGGGGACGATTCGGAGTGGACAGTGGAGTGGTTTCGCTGTCCACGATGTGCCGGGTGTGCCTATGTGGAGGCAAAGGACGCTACGGAAATCGGCTCTTCGCCGTGTGCCGAAGTCTTTACCATGTGCTTTATGTTGGGCACTCGGCAAACAATATTTTTGCTGAGTGCCGGCAAAGAAAAATACTTGTCAAAGAGCCGCTTGGCCACATGTCTCTTTTGGCAAATGGTAAAGGGATTATTTCCCGTGTTTTTTTTTGGCACACGACAAATCGATTAAATTTTATTCACAAAATCTATATATCTCATATAGTTTCATGAAACTAGAGAAGGAATTATAAGATTTGTGCACAATATTACTATCACTATGCAGAATGAAAAATTATCAAAATAAAAGTTGTAGAGATTGAGAAGTTATTCAACTTTATAATTGAACTTTTTAAATTTGAATTAATTTTGCCAACGAA
Organism: Digitaria exilis; assembly: GCA_015342445.1. Classification (NCBI taxonomy): domain Eukaryota; kingdom Viridiplantae; phylum Streptophyta; class Magnoliopsida; order Poales; family Poaceae; genus Digitaria; species Digitaria exilis. The sequence continues at coordinate 3,079,435 of JACEFO010002056.1, read as the reverse complement.
AAGTAGGTTGAATTTTCTCAAATTTCAAATTTGAGTTTTTTTTTCAAACGATCTCGTATGGAGAAACTCCCATAATGAAAGTTGTAGATTACAACAGGTTAGGAAAGTTTATAGTTGACAATATTTTCATTTGAAATCATCTTGTCAACGAAAGCTAAGTATGAACTTTTCAAATTTGAAATTCAAAATTTTGTGGACGACCTCGGATGGAGGAGCTCCTATAACGTAAATTATGAACTTCAAAAAGTTATGAAACTTCGTAGTTGATAAATTTTTATTTGAATTTCATTTAGAATCTCAAACTAGCAATTTTCTATCAGGTAGCTATACGTATAATATGTGGAGAATCAAAGCGGGATATGGACGCATAAGAGATTGTAGTGTAGTGAGCGAGAGCTCGTCAGGTCGAATCCCACCGACCGCAGAGTGTGCTAATAATGTGCGAAAAAAATGACGGGGACGTGGTGGTGGGTGGCTGGTTGGCCTTTCCAAAAAAAATATTTTTTTCCTATTTTCGGGTGGTTTTATGAAGTTAGCCTTTGCCGTGTGCCCCTGGCAGCTGGCACACGACAACGGAGGGGAATCCGGTAGTGGGGTTGTCCGAGGATGGCATGGTTCAACTACTCTCGCTTTGTTGTTTTGAGCCTCCACCCATATCATCTCTGCTAGGACCCTAACCCCCATGGGAAGACAGTACACCTTTCTCTCAGGGCCTTGCATTGGTAGATTATTTGGAAGTTATCATTTGTTGATCGTTAACAATGGTCCTATTCTCATAGTCCCATATACTCATTTGTGAGGAAACTAGATTGTAAGAGTTACTCATTCGTGAGGAAACCATACTGTAAGAGTCTGATGTATACTCTACACCATATCTAATTTATCACGAGGAACACGAGTAATTTATCATGTTGAGTAGTGTGTTGTTTGATGGGTTTTGTAGCTTGCGAGGTACTTTAAAGTGTATATAGTTCTATATAAGTAATTAGTCATCATAGAGATGTGAATGAAATAAATAGACAAATGTTGAAAGGGAGGCACATAGAGTCATTTTTGTCCAATGCAAAGGATGATTGAACATCGTATATATGATTAGATCTTTGGTCACCTAAAGCCACTTTTTTTCGTGCTACACACTCTACGTATAAACAACAAGCATATGATCTAAAAACTTGGCTGCTATGCTATGCTTGTTGTCAAGCAACTAGGATGTCAATAATATAAATAGATGTATATGCACCAACATGCTTTTCTGGCTTTCTTCTTTCAGAGGCACACAGGCGTAGAATGACGCATGGTGACGCCGTTGTTGCGTGATAATCTTGGTGAGGAAGAGCCCCTCACGTGGATGTACATATATATGATGTGATCAGTTAGATTATACTTGTACTACATGTTGAATATAATAGTCAAAGCAAATATAAACTACTATTGTAGAACATTTCACTTTGATAATTGTGCTTCTTCTTTTCTTGTTTTTGTGTGTTTAGATTATAGTGTTTCTATGCTACATGCAGATCTGCTGCTCTTAATATTGACTTTCCTCCATCTTTTATGTTTAGATTATTAGAATTTATGATATAGATATGTTGTTCTTCGGTATTGGTGCTAGATCCAGATCTACTGCTTTGATGCGATCCTTTTGTGTTTAGAATCTGTTGTGAAAGTTCAATTCGATCCCGATCTACTGCTGTGACGAGATTCTTTTGAATCAGATGTAAAAGCTAAGTAAAAAAATGTTGTTTTGGATTGTTTCTGATATATTTCGATCTGTTGCTATGATTAACTTGTGAGAATTTGTTTTGTAGTTGTGTTTAGCGAAAAATTCAATCATACAAAGCAATTCTAAACTAATATAGCAGAACATTTCAATATTATATTATCTGATCACGTGTGTGATACCTTTACATATAAATGAGAATAATAGTTATATCTTTCTATTTGTTTAACAGTGCATGAAGATCGATTTGCACATCATGATTGTTAGGTGGACGCTAAATATATATTACATGATTTTAATCATAATTATTACTTGGTGAACTAACAACTCTAAATATACAAAAAAACATAATCTCCATATGTTCTGTAGGTTGTGTTCATTTAAATACATTTTTTTAACTTTTTCTAAAACATATATGGTCCACGATTCACAACTCCTAAACTTTAATGATAAGGTTGGTTGTCTTAATCGAAAATATATCATAATGTATACACTAGACAATTTATAAATATAACTAGTGACTTTATATATCATATTTGAAAATTGTGCACTTTATTTTGAAGTGACAACAACGATATTTTTGCTTCAAAATATCATTTAAAGACAAAAAAATCTTATTATATTATATTAAAAATATATATCTATTTAATTTCAAGATTATTCTAAAATATTCTTTACAAGGTAAAAGGTTCTAGAGGTGAATACCCGGCATATTATAGCTTTATTTTGACCATTTAATTTAGTGGGCTGCCTTTTATAGGAAGCATGTTGTTAGACTCTTAGGCCGTTAATAGTTCTGCTTCAACGAATCGTAAATGATATGATGACAGGGAGAGATTGAAGGGGTTTGGGAGGGAAACCTGGTATATTATTGAAATTTGTGATATGAGGATTCCAAAGCCTTGGTGATTACTTTGTGATGGGTTAGATTGGGTTGGTCAGGCTCAGGAGTGGTTTGTTTTATATATTCTGATTGACAAAGTGTAGTTTCACAATTTTTTCTGCCTCATACATAAGAGTGCAATAATGTGTGAGGAAAGCACCATTTTTTTTTTGTTAGCCATGGTGGACAAGGCAGCGATCAAATAGCTCCATTGTCGAGTCAAAAGTTCTACGATTTATTTTTTTTTAAAAAAAGGAAGAAGTGTTATGCTTTCTTTAATTAATGTTGATGGGTCCATCGTGTAATTGGCCTTTTCCCAATTAGCATGCATCACTCCCTCCATTAAAAAAAACAAAATCGATACATAGTCCGGATCACGTTATTTTTGGAACATGGGAGTATTTTTTAAACGAATAATAGTTGGAATTATTTTATCCCCTCAAAAGGAAACTGTGTTGGTGGACAACTATTAAGAACCGGCTGTTGCTTTACGAAACATATGCATGATGGTAACATATAGGTAATTAATAATAACCGTTGACTTGTGAGGAGGTAACCGTACTTCATGAGTACGCATGTAATATCTCTCAGCATGCGCGAAGACTGTAATAAAATGCTTAGGACACTGGTAAATGAATCTAACTACTGGAGACTATAGCCAGCAGCCCAGCAGCAGATGTAAAAACGATGTACCAAAGATGGCATAATATGCACACATAGAATTAGCAAACAAATGCAATAAACCAAAATTGCAATGTTCTTCGGATCCGATCCTAGAACTAGTGATCGATGATTCGGTATGGCTGATGGACAATATAGTGTTGCTATGTATATATAATGAAACATAGCAAACACAACAATAACAAGAATTTCGGAGCGTACCATGTCTATAAATATAATTGCTGCTGCATGATCTATGAGTTCATCCTGAAACTCAAACCAGTTCATAATAACTGATTATATATTACAACTATCCTGTTCTTCATCTCTCTAGAGCACACGGCTTGCATGTCGCAACAGAATGCAGAACTGCAGACCAGCATACCTAAAATCCGACACTCTGTGTAAGGGCACCAACTTAAGTTCATGCATGCACACTTATCTATCTACACAAACTCGCATGAAACCTCGAAAATTAGACCATGTTCACAATCGAACGATCAAACAAAGAATCATCAGGCATGGTACGGCTTCTCTCAGGAGGAATAGCTGGTGGAGCTCTTGCTTGTCTCGCCCCCGCTCGTCGGGGTGACCTTCTCGCAGGACGGGCAGATGGTCGCCGCCATCGCCGTGGCCCGCGGGAACTGGACGTAGAGCCCAGCCGCCGCCGCCGACGATCGCTGCAGCTGCGCGAGCTCGTGCTTCAGCCGCTGGTTCTCGCTGGTCAGGCTCTCACAGCACCGCTTCAGGATCTCGCAGTCCACCTCCGTTTGCTTCAGCTTTGTTCTGAAAAGATTTTCAGGACAAGATCCAAAGTTCAGAACATGCATGCAGATAGCAATTACTAAGCAGTCTAAGCACACAAGACGATGTTGTCTACAGTAGCTGTATACGCTGCTGTGGTGGCACATACCTTGCCCTCCTATTCTGGAACCAAACTTCTACTTGTCTCGCGCTTAGATTCACCTGCCGCGCGAGCTCGTGCTTCTGAGCCTGCCAAACATGAAACAATTTTTTTTCGTCAGCAGATTTAGAAGCAGAAATTCCACAGAAATACAGATCTGAACAATATAGTAATTTCTAGCTACTATGTAGGCATATAGTAACGTGCATGAGGATGATCATTTCTAATTTTCTCTACACTAATATTTCACCATGTTCATGCCAATAGAGAGTAACTGATAATAGAGGTAGAGGGCAAGCCTGCATACGTGGGATAAGATGTTGTGGGCGCGGAAGGTCTCTTCGAGCAGGGTGGACTGCTCCTTGGAGAGCCGGAGCTTCTTCTTCGTGCCTGCGCCATCGCCGCCGTCGTCGCTCGGGCTCGGCTCGTGCGACCGGCGGCCGTCGTCGTCGTCATCGGCGATCATCTTCATCAACCTCTTCCGAGCACCCTTCTCTGCTACCTTCGCGCCAACCGCAACAGCTTCTCCCTTTACACTCTGTTGGAACAGCAAATCAAACTGCACCGCCGCCGACCTCCGCTCGCCATGGCTCAGCTTCAGATCACCGCCTCCGATCCCCAGGCCAAGCCATGACTTTCCGAAATCCTCGACGGCCTCCATGGAGCTAGCGCCATACTTGCTGTCCGAGATCGAGCTCAGGGGACCCATCAGCTAGGTAGTAGCCTAGCCTAGTATTGATCGCGTGGATGAAGAGTAAGCAGTCTGCAATGGCAGGATTGGGGAGTAGCTTAGTAATTAGCCGGCGTATGAAGGCTTGGCGTTGCTTTATAGGTGTACTAGGCAGCAGGGGCGACTACTGCTGATGCCCGCGAAACAATGGCAGGAGGAGGACGACGAAGTCAGTTTCGTGTGCGAACGACAAGAATACCCTGGTGTTAATTCTAATTACAAGGAGAGGACGTTTTTGTTTGAATAGGGGATGGAGCGAGATGGATTATTTGGCGAAAGTTAATGCTCCAAATTGACTGACATGGATCGATGAGAAACGCGAGGAAAGCAGCCGGTTGAGAGTTGAGAGAGACCAGGAGGGGCGTTTCCCGGTCTCCCGCGAATCAGATGCAAACATCGACGGTTCCTGAAACCGACGACATTTTAAGAGGCTCACTGGTAAAATGCATGGGAGACTAGCAATGAAAAGCCGTGGTTAGAATTACAGCTACTAGCTGCTAGTCTAGTCGTAGTTGTGAAGTAATTAGGCTGATGATGTTCTCTGAAGATAATTTTAAATAAAAATGGTACGTCTGTTTTGTCTGAATGTACTTTGGAAAAACACACACATGAGGCTAAGAATCTGTTCAAAGTGCGACACGTATGTCCTCTGCTAATCACCTCGACGATAGCCTTGGAGATCGAGCGATGTATGAACCTTGTCTATACACAGGGTATAACGCATCTTGGAAAACATGGAAATTAAAATTGAACAAAGCCAGGGATTTAGAGCATAATAATTCAGAAGAAAAAACTGTTGAACCCATTCTCAGCACTGAGCCACTGATTGGGCCTAGGACATTCGTACCACTGTACTTGTCCTTTTGTCCGTATACAGATGCATGGTTCATGGAACCAAACGAGTTTTCAGTGACCTCTGCATCGATCCCTTGCACACACCAGTCATTTTCCGGCAGCGACAGATGTGCCGCATTTGCTGAAAATTAATATGGTGAGCACACACACGTACACCCCCAAAACCATTTCGATCACGCAAGCCAAAACAACTGCAAATAATCTCTCTCGCCGAATAGCTCTGAAATCTGAGCAAAAAAAGTCTCTGAAATGATCTCAGGGGCATGCGGTAATTTCTTTCACATGGCATACCATGTGCAGGAAAAGCTCAGACTTTTTACTGCTGGAATCTACTAGTGCCTTGTTTAGTGCCTTGTTTAGTTCTAGAAGTTTTTTTGACTTTACTATTTACCACTCTCAAAAAACACATTTTCCAGAAAAGTTATCCTCCAATTCCCTTCAATTTTTCTATTCATCCCTCGCACAGAACACGCTTCCCAGAAAAAGTTCTTTTCTCACCTCACAAACTAAACACGCCCTATACAGGATGCCAGTGGCCGATGTGACTAGCAAAATATCCCTATATGCTAGGAGTACATGCAGGAACTAAAGGAATAGGGAAGCCGTTAAAGATCGTGTTGCAGGTCATGAGGACCGAGTCCTAGCGTTCCACAAGGAGGGGGCTATTTTCTTACTGAGATCGATCAGCTCGTGAGTGCGGCACCGGTAACATGCGGCCATTGCTGCTAGGGTGGTGGAGGTGGTGGTTGAGATCTCCCCATCATTTGCTTGAAAAAATCAAGGAGGTCAAAAAAGGAGGGTTTTTACCTTTTGATAAAAAAGGAGGGTTTTTACCTTGATGCAGAAGCTAGCTTCTAAACGTATAGGCGGTCTAGTGCGAATGCTCTTGCTAACCTCTTGTGATAAGATATGCTGATCTTGACAGATTCGTCCGATGTTCTTCTTCAGTGCTTCGCATGGTAACATGTTTTTTTTTGGCGGACTGATTCGTTCAAAAAGACACAAGTCGCATGATTCAACCCTGTGATGCCTACATCTCGGTCCTCGAATTAATCCAATGAGATTTGAACGGCGTGCGTGCAGTAGCCAGCCAGCCAGCCACCAAATCTGTCGACGGACGAGGTCTTGTTTTAACCTGAAAATTCCACTAACACTTCTTTTTGCTTTTTTTTGGATTTGGAAAGGCAATATTCTTATTCCTGTCTGGCTCACATGAATTCTAGCTGGTGGAATGTTTATGCTACACCGTGTACTACTTGAATTGGTCAAAGGAGATATGGCGCTAAGTTAATTATTGTAGAGTGGACTGAGAAAACTTCTAAAAGAATTGCAACAAAGCTTTTGCCGTTCGAGAAACATGCGATATCGTCGAGGGTTTGATTGGATCATGGTTCTTAAGGCGGTGAGGCATCCTGTGGGCACTTAGGCGATGCCTTACGAACCATGGATTGGATAAGCAAACTGAATCATGGTTCTTAACCCTGAAAACTGAACAATCTGCATCAAATACTACGAATATCTAGTTTTTTTCTTCTCATGGTAATAATATGAAATTGGCAAGAAACAAAGACGACGTGTCTCTGTATTTTGTCTTTGATTAGGTGGTTAGTAGTATTGTGTAGCTTGCAGCACACGTAATATGTAGCATGCATACGTTTCTAGATCAGGTCAGAAAGAATTCAACCCCTATTGTTGTCAGAGGTCATCTCTCCTAGGTTATTAGAAAGCGGCCTTCATGTGAAATGAAACGGTCTCCATTTGAAGAGCTCTACTGCCATTTTGGTCCACATCTGAAGGGCCCACAGATTATATGTTTCTTCTTCTGAGTAATCCCCACGAGCTCCCATCAGACTGTAACTGGAGTCTAGTCAGGTAATAGTAATTAAGTGAATGTATGCATGCAGACATGCCGTGGTGCCCTTCCCAGAAGCTTCATCCTCAGAGACATCGTTTCAGTCCCGGCGACTTTTGCTTGTTTGATCAGCTGGGAGCCGAGACTGAGACACTACGCTAGTGCCATCAACAGAGGCTTAATTATAAAATAAAACTAATGATCGAACAGATACTAATCAGCGAAAGATTTTGACTTACAGATAGATTCAGCTGTCGACGTACGTACGTAAGCATTGATGTCTCTACCGGTCATCTGTCATATATTTCATGACCTGCCATGCTGCCCAAGCAAGGGTTTGTTCGGTTCCATCGGATTCAATCCGGGCCAGAAATGATAAACATAATAAAAAATTCATGATAGACACGATAAGAGGTCAGGATTCATTCCGGGTCAAAAGCTAATTTACTCACAATAGTGACACAAGAAGACCGGAAATCAATCCACTGGTCAAGAGGTAGGGAATCATTCCGGGTCTCTCGTTGTATCTATCATGAATAAATTAGTTTTCGATCTGGAATAAATCCCAGTCTCTAGCTTTACCTACCATAAATTTATTATTATATCTATCATTTCTAGCTCTGATTGAATCTCATGTAACCGAACAAGCCCCAAATGTGTTTGTGTTTGCCCGGTCAAACATGGCACCACATGTCTGCAACTTCATCATGCACGCACGAGAAAGATGAGTAGAAGACCAGCAGCTTTAGGGTGCGTTTAGTTCCCCCAACTTCCACTAAAAAAACATTCATCCAACTTTTTACTATTCATCACATTCCTCTCACTCACAGAACACGCTTCACAGCACGATCTACAGTGTTTTTTTAGATCTACAGTGTTTTTTGTCCCAATCTAAACTCACCCTTAGCAGCCTAGCAGAGCTCATCAGAAGAAAACCAATGGGTTCCATTTCGTACGTTACGGACCTACGGTAACTACGTACCTCTCACCTGGCTGGCCTGGCGCACGTGTCGGCAACTGTCAATGATTTGGTTTCCATCGCCAACGCCGGCGAGCGTCGGCTACCTGGATGGGGTTGGTGCACGGTCCGTGTCTGCGCCGCCGCTGGCGCGCACCGTAGCTAGCCTATATCTTTGCGTGACGCGGGGGTGGAAGGAGCACACGAGCGGCCTCCGAGGTCGCCGGTCGCCGCCTAGGAGGAAGAAGCTGCCATGTTTATTCCAAAAGATCTTTTTAATTTTTTAATTTATCTCTCTCAGAAAACACGCTTCTCAGAAAAGTTCTTCTTCAATTCCCTTCAACTTTCCTATTCACCCCTCACAAAACACGCTTCCTAGAAAAAATTCTTTTTCTTACCAAACAACTAAACACGTTCTTAAGCACCCTGCGGAGTCCAAAGTTCAAGGGTGATGGGATGTGGGGACGTTTTTCTAGGAGAACTTTCTTCTCGTGCCATGATGATTGATGAGATTTGCTATCGTTTACTTTGCAGTAGCCGTACACATGGAAACCCTGCAAAGGTACGCTTGCTGTTGCTGACGTAGTACCTGCCTGAGGTCCTGACCTATATCCGTCTTTTTCTCCATGCGAATTGAAAACCATGTACTGTACTGTAACTATCAAAATCCCAAGTGTCTGACTTTTTCAGTTAGTGGAATTCATGATTTATAGTATTATTCATCTGGTTTTTAAATATTCATTAGGATTTGGAAAAGTTTTTTTTTTCTATCATCAATTTGCGCTGAGGTATATCGTCATCATCAGTTACAAGAAAATCAACAAATGGGTTTCCACAAACACACACAGGCACCTGGACCTACATGATTTCTTCAAAATACTGACCAGCCTTTGGCATATTGCAACCTGAGGGATAGAATTTGATCATGACTATTTAGCTTTGACCAGTCAACTATTGATGTCTCAACAAGTCAACATACCGTGTGCCGAATAACTTTAGGAGGAAAAAAATTACTGACTACAAGCACCAGCTCCAATCCAAGATGCAGAGCAGGATGGACTATGGCTGAATTCTGAACATTGAATTCAATAAACAGATTAACAAGTCACCCTAGTTTGCCAAAGTGCGTCAATGTGATGAAGTCATAACAATTATGTGTATACATCAAGTTAGACGAGTTGCACAAAAAGCCAAAATAAAAAACAAAGTTCTGTTGCTCAAAATGTCTCCATATGGCATTTTGCCGAGAGACAGACACTATAGATCATTCCATCCTCTCATGGTGGACATTTAGGACATGGCTGTTGAGGAGATCACCAAATGTCTTGGTCGAGAATTTTTGCACCACGTGGTCTCGTGCTTGTTTACCCATCCTGACAGCAAGGTCATGATCACTCGCAAGTTTCAGCATGGCTTTTGAGAATTCTGCGGGAGAGGGGTCACATAGAAACCCTGTCACGCCATTCACAACTGTTTCCACTGGACCACCACTGTTGCATGCAATTACAGGCTTATGGGCCGCCATGGCTTCAAGAGGAACAATGCCAAAATGCTCATCCTGGATAAGTAGCAACCACAGGCTTGTTAGAGTTGAATGCTCAGCTTAACGTAAGTCCTGGCATATGCACAGCAAGACATTCACCTTTGGAGTGTATAAAACACAAAGGCAGTTGGAGAGAAGCTCGTTCCTTTCAGATGTTGAGCAAGATGTCACAAATTTAACCTGTCCAGAAACACCTTCAGTCACTGCCAACCTTTTAAGCTCCTCAAGGTATTCAACATTTTCCTTGAGACGCATATCATAACCACCTAAAGAGTGAGGCATTGTGAGAAATCAACACGACAGTCAACATACAATTTGATATTATTTAAATCCATGATGCGGTAAATTTGAACACGCAACTGGAAGGATAAGATATAAACAGAAATTACCTGCCACTGTTAAGGTTGCTTCCTGCAGAGCATCATCAGGCAGCGTTGAAGCAACAGAACGGAGCAAAGAAAACGCTGAAATGGCTAGATCAAGATTCTTTTTCCTCTCAAACCTGTTGATCGATAGGAAATTCAACCTGTACAGAAGATGGTGGTCAAATTTAGCTAAACTGGACATGATATGGTTGAGGACATCTGTCTATAGTATGTTGCAATCTGAATAAGTGAAAATCAAACTCAGAAATAAAGAGATATACAAGCATGAAGTTACTTATAAGCATGAGGTTCATGAAACTGCTCCACAGAGACAGCTGGATATAGAACAGCAGGCTCAATCCCTTTAGCGTGTAAGCCACGGAAGGTCTTCGCAAAGGTTGCCGCAGTGAACTTGCTGTTGACTAAAATCAAATCTGCCATGCCTGATATATGTAGAGGAACAAACATAAAAGTAAGAATTTTGCTAGATGCTAAGACATATAGTTCAAGAAAAGGGAAGATAAAATAACATAGTAAATATGTATTCGGAGAGAAAAAAAAAACATAGAAGATGCATAAGACTATACCGGTAGTGGTCTCCTCAATCATGTCAATTGGCTTGCGATATAATCTCCGAACCATGCTACTATGTTGTGCAAGTAATAGATCAGGGAAATGACAATAGAATACTATCTGGAGATGCAAGAAATAAATTATTGACAAAGAGCAGAAATTACAGGACATTGAGCACTTCAAACAAGAGTTGATACCTTGGATGATGACTTCAGTTTAAGTAGTGGAATCACAACAGAAACCTGGTCTACCACTATGACATCAAAGGCGGGCCATTGAAGTAGCACACAGAGCGCAACAAAAAGGAAGCGAAGATAGGCACAAACAGCATGGAAGCGGTAAAACACATGGCGGGGAAGGAAATCCCCATACACAGTAACTGGAAATAGGCCTGCAAAATGATCAGAGAGAAACGAGGTAAAGATTGTATTTGCATAAGCAGAATTTCACCAATTCTGTAATACTGTGTAGGAATTGAGTTCACATGGGCATGAGTTGAAATTTGTACTCCAAAATCAAATGGAATAAGTGAAAAATGTGTAAAAACACATAAAGATAACACAGGAAAGCTAATTTAAATGTAATGAGTAGAGAGGATGCCATCAAAATACATGTAGGTAGAGTTGCTAGTTGGGAGCCTTACCAGAAACAGTCTCCTCAAAGCAACGGTTTTTATCATGATGTGATGTGAAAACATGAACATCATGTCCATGGGCAGTGAGTTGGCAGGCCGCATCAACAATCAATCTCTCAGCACCACCTACACAAAAGATCTACATTAGTTACGCTCTATTGTGCTGCTATTGTGGCTATACAAGCTGCTGGTGCAGCAAATAGTTTACAGAAACTTGTTCTACAACTTCCAACTGCGTGCTGCCCATGACAGGAGAACGTAGCCACACATTAAGCTAGCGCGACGCTTCCTGCAGCAAGCTAACTGTAGGCCGTTTCTGCTCTACTAGAATTTCGTACGGAAAAAACATTCAGACCTTTCCCTCCACACAGGTGCACCCACCATCAGAGCGGCCGTGATCCTAACTCGTGCGCAAAGTTGAAACTCCCCTGGTCACACCCAACCAACTTCTTTCCCGTTTCCGGAAGGAGGTGAACGGTGGATCTAAAGAATTGCAGCTAAGATCCCAGCCTGAAATTGGGGACAGGGAAGTAGTCGCGCTCAAGGAACAGAGATCGGGGAGGGCGAGGAAGGCGTACCGATTCCAAGGTCGGGGTGGATGATGGCGACCCTAAGCCTCTTCGTCTTGGTCGCCGAGGATTCGCCGGCGACCGCTCCCGCCGCCGCCATCTCCTCGAGACAACACACAGCAAGGGATGACTGTCCTGGGCCTCTGGGACGCAGAGCCCAAATTCAAACGCGTCTGCTTATCACGATGGGCTCGAGCGTTCTACGGCCCAACATAGCTAGGCCCGAAACCTTCCTTGCTGCGGAAACACAGCTGCTACTTAATGGGCCAGCACTAGCAAGAAACCCTAGCCGTTGGTTGGATGGGCCGGACTCACGGGCCCCCTCGACGGGTGGCATGTGTTTGTAAATAAGCGCAACATCGTGGGCGTTCGTCGAACGGTTGGCTTATAAAGTGACACGCCCCCCTGCGTTAGGGTTCACATCGCCTCCGCCCGCCGCGGCCTCGGCCCTCCGGCCACAGCCGCCGAAGCGTCAACCGTGCGTTAGGGTTCTAGTTCGATCCGAGCTTTTGCCGTTCGTGCTTCTCTTTTTTTCTTTCGCTTCTGTGGATCTCTTCCTTGGTTTGTTGTTTTAAGTTTCGTTTGATGGTTGATCCGAGGAGAACGGCGGCAATGACGAAAAACATGGTTCGCTCGTCTGAACGGTGGGTTCTCCCCCGCCTTGCGGAGCTTAAAAGTAGTCCGAGCCCAAACGTCTCCTTGTTCTACTGATCTAGTTTTGTCACTGCTTTGTTTCTTTTCTTATTTTTTCCGATCGTTGTACCAGTCTTGGTTTCTGAAAATAGGTGTTGCCATGATGATACCTTCAGTCTCTAGAGCAGGTCTCTGCTCGATGAATCTGGGAAATAATCTCCATTATTTCCTCCTGAGCGGTTACCTGAGCAACTGATAACAATTACCTCTGTTGAATTTGAACTTTATTTGTCTTTTTTAAGGACACATTAATTATATTAAAGCAGTAAAACAGGGACACTGGATCTTACATCCCAAAGAGTATAAACGTCTGATTTGACACTGGAATTAGGAACACTGGTGAGTGATTCCATTTCTTCCAAGATTTCATTCCGAGATGCGAACGATTGGGGAGTGAACAAACGATTGGGGAGTGATTCCATTTCTTCCAAGATTTAATTCCAAGATACGAACGCTCGTTTACATTTCCAATTGCAGCTTAAATAAAACGAACTTGCACAGGACGACGGACGACTGCATCTCTAGAATGAAGCAACAAAGCTGAAAGTACATTCTATGTTTGGGGCAAAGGAAGATTTCACAAGTGCACAGCCGCAGATTTTACGAGGCTTGATCGTTGGTGGCCCTCCGCGGTCCGTTGGGCTGCTCCAAAAAGCGCACGACGACGCAGGTAATGTTGTCGGCGCTGCCCCGCTGCGAGGCCTCCGCGAGGAGCCTCTTGGCAGCCTGCTCCGAGTCCAGAATCGGCTTCACCATGGCCACAGCTTCCTGTCAGCAAAAAAAGACGCATTTTGAGCTCCGCTATAAGAGAAAGGTGGGCGGGGAGAGACTAAACGCTGGTTGGACGAGAGAGAAGAGGAGAGAGGGGAGAAGTGGGCTGTAAGCTTACAGCCCACCTAGACACAAGAACCAAGAAAATATGAGAGGTGAACATATGGGCCTAGTATTTATTGAGAAGACTTAACCACTATATAGGTAGGCTGAAAGGTGGGCTACAAAGACCCATACAGCCAGCAGCTAGCTAAATAATTAGCCTTGCTCTAAGGTCAGACGAGAAAATGTAACTTGTGGAAGAATTGTGTTTACCTCGTTGGTTACCACGTCCCACAACCCATCACTTGCAAGGATGACGAACTCCAAGGAGCTGTCGACGACCTCCTCCTGAACCAAAGAACAGATTATTCAAATAATGCTGCTGGTGAGTGGTGACAAGGTTGCATCACTTGCTACAGAGTCTGGGAAAAACAGAAGAGCTCACAAACCTTGATCTCTGGATCAGCAACCACATATTGCTTTAAGAGTTTGTCACCAAATGCTCGAGAAACAGCAAGGATGCCACCTACTCGCCATGTTCCTGTCGAATTCAAAGATCGAAGTTATCAAGGATTTGCATTGTCTTTGTATCTTGTATTTTGGTGACCAATAAGCCAAGGAAGTGGACATACCAGCCCACATCACAAATCCACCAGCTTCCTCTATCCTCTGCCTCTCATCCGACTGATCTGGCTTGTGGTCTCTTGACACTGCTATGGCTGTGGCACCAAAAGAATGAAGGTCATATATTTTGTAAGAAAAAATGATCACAAAAGGCCAATTATGCCCTACACAAGACATTTCAGTAACACTATATCTTAGCCAGCAAACACGTTAATTGAGTTAGTTACATGAAGAAACTTCATCTCTGCAAGCTAGTGACCATTGTAGTTCGTTACAAAAGAAGACAAAAAGGTCCAAGAAGCTGAAATGGTAGAAACAAAGGCAGAACATGTGCCAGGGGGTTTCACTTACCATCCCCTCCTCTGCATATGACTGCCCTAGAATCCCCAACATTTGCAACCACTAAGCGATCGCCTACAAGAATAGCTGTGGAAGCGGTCGACCCCGCATCTCGATGATGGCTGGTATCAGCTTTCAGAAGTTCTGAGTCGGTGTGAGTGTAAGTTTCAGCTGCAAGAGGATATTATTCAGACTTCCATGTTCAGAAGGTATTTTTCTTCAGAGCTACAACAACTGCAGAGTTACAATACCAATAGCTGATTTGGTGTCACTGAAGAACTTTGGGTGCTTGATTAGATTGGTGAAAAGATTTTGCTTGACAAATTCTGCTGCTCGAGCACCACCATGGCCTACGAGGGGGAAGACTCGGTTAGAAATTGAACATCTTTCAACAATTGCTGCTATAGAACACCTAAAGATCTTAGTGTCATGATTTTTCGTTTGACATAGGCCGCATTTGTGGTCAAGATAATCTTACCGTCGAAGACGCCGAACAGCCCAACTGTCTCCCCATCTACACCATCTACTCTGGTTTCATGAAAGTCCTCCATGGAAGATCTTTTCCCAGGAGAGCTTGCATAGCCATAGCTGAACTTGCCGTTTTCACTGCAAAGATGAACAATAGCATTTATGTGAAACAGGTTTGTTGGACACTGCATAATCGCGCTAGAAGCTTTTCAAACTGATGGGTTAGAATTCAGCAGATCCATAAAAAAGACGTATTTTTTGATATATGCTCTGCCTTCCTGTTGTTTGCAGATAGCAAGAAACGTTTTGATGAAAGATGAAAAACAGCATCCAACACCATGCGCCTTCAGCAAAAACGTAACCTGGGAGTCACGGATTCGCTAAGAACTCGACGAGGACACATGACATGACCCCGGTGAAAATTACGAGAATAAGGCTAAACAAGGCCGGAGATAGCGACAGCTTCTAGCAACAATCCAAGCCAAATATGTTTGCAAAGATTTGTGCACATGCACAGCGAAAGGGGGACGGCACCTGAACCCTCCGCCGCTGACGGGCGATCGTTCCCCGGCGAGCCCCATGGCGGGCGACGGCGACCGACCCCCTCTCTGCCTCTCTCTCCGTCGTCCGCCGGGTGGCAGAAGCAATGGCCGGCAACCGGATCCTCTGTCGCGCGCCGTAAATGGAAGGAGTTAGGGGAGCAGGCAGGCGGTGCTCGTGGGCCTAAAAGGGCGGAGCGGACGAGCTCGATGCGCGCGCGGTGGCGTGCGTGGCCGTGGGGGCGGAGGCGACGTGGCGGCAGCCGGGAGGGGAGGGGCCCTTTTCTTGGCGCGCTTCACTGTTCGCTCTCGCTCACGCCTCGCCTCCCCCGTGTTGGGTTTGGTCTCGTGGTCCTCTGCTCCGCTCTCCCATCGCCGATCTCCCTCCCGGCTCCGGCCCGGCCTTTGACCCGCGTGGGGCGCCGCCGTGCCGGTGCCCTGTGCCATCGCGCCGCGCGTCCGCCGGGGTGGATACCCTTTGGACGCGAGGCAGAGGCGCGCGGCGCCACGTGGTGCGAGCCTGGAGAGTAGGGGGGGGACACCTGAGCCGCCGCGGGGATGGCAGCGCCGGCCGGCCAGAGATTCCCTGTTGCGCGTCGAGATTTTTGGCTGGAGGAAGCGTACTACATTTGATCGGAACAGCAGCGAGTTGCCACTGCTCTTTCTCAGGCCTTGTTTGAGTCGGTGAAAATTGGTGTTTTACAGTAGGGACATGGTTACCAATGTGATAAAATGATGGGAAGTTAAGGAATTAAAGAAGGCCTTAGGTCGAGTGTCAAACTGTCGACAGCTACACGCCATCGTGTCACATTTTGTAGGTTGTCAGTAGGGTGTGTTTTGGGAAAAAAAGTACTTTTTAATTTTTTATTAGAACACGTTTTCTAAAAAAGGTTTTACTTGCCCTTTTTAAACTAAACACGGCCTAGTACTCCGAACCAAATATATACAATGCCACGTGGGTAAGTTCGACGTTAAGCTCCATGACCCTAGGAGTGAGCCATTGTGCTTAAATTTTTATTTGCCTGCCCATTATTGAGTTATTAACGTGCTCATGTAGTGCCGCTGTTTTTATCTAAGGCATTCCATTTTGGGCCGGTTTTAGGGCTTATGGGTGGAATTTGCTCCCGTTGTTCACTTGGTCAATTTAGGGAGTATTATGTCTACTTTTGATAGTTCGTCATTGTTTGGATTCAAATTCAACTAGCTAAACCAAACTAGTTAAAAACCCGTGACTAAAATTTAGTCCCCCTTGATCGGATCCACATATTAAAGCAGGGACTAATGGCTTTAAGGCTATATGCACTAGCTTACTTTACATCCACCTAAAGTAAACCTTTGGGTACAAAAAAATCCCGTTGCAAGAGGCTACTTTACAGCTTCCGGTAAGGAAGAGGGCCTTCTTTCGCTACATCCAGAGGGAGTAGAGGCTTTCCGGATGATGTGAGCATGTTCAGCCCGTTGAAAGAAAATCTAACGAAAAAGGACGGGACGATGCCTCCCCCAACCCCCGAAAGCGACTCCCATGGCGACAACAGCCCCGACCACACCCTCCCCAAATCCACCACATCCAAATCCACCATCGCCCAACCAACACCAGATCTAGTTACTCCGATTGTTGATCTACAATCTCATGGTCTTTCTTCGCAGAGCCACCCAAGTTCGAAGGAGATCGAGCCAGTTCAGAACCAGGCGGTAACCGACATCGTCGACGGTCATGGAAGCATACCCGCAGCGAATCTCTCGGGGAAGGAGCAGCAACATTTCGCCGGCCCTGTCACAGTTCAATCAACAGAGCCCCAGTTGGCCGTTCTGCTGCCGGATCTCGTGCGCGAGATTCAAATTCAGGCTGTCGAGGGGCTCGAGGGAGCTGACGCGGCGGAAGACAGCTCCCATCAATCTGCAGGAGTGATGAAGCCTGAGAAGTCGACCACCGGCCAACCAGTGGAAGAAATCCAGCAGGATTCGGGAGTAAAGAGCACCACCAAGAGCACCAGCTCACACAGAAAAGAAGTAATGGGGAAAGAGAAACGGAGCTCCACCAGAGAGGAGAAAGGAAAGGCAATTGAATCTCCAACGGAGCGAGAAGACCAACCACAAGGACGAGAGTCCAATCCATTCAAGAAGGCATGGAGGCCTTCCTCGGGAAGGAGAGTGGAGTTACTACGGGGAGAGTGCTCAACAGCCAGGCAGAGAAATCCCGACATGACGAGGCAACCCATCCCCATCGATGAAGAGGGCTTCCAGCGCGTGATGCCGGCCTACTGGTGGCGCAAACGGGAGGTTCATTCAAGAAGAGATCCAAATCTCCAACAACTAGAGATGGACCAGAGGAAGCAGAGATATTTGGCACATGTCAGAGGCAAATGCTTCAATTGCTTCTCCACCGAGCACCGAGTGGCAGAATGCCGTTCCAGCACTAAATGCTGGCGGTGCGGGCTCTCGAGGCACAAGGCTCACCATTGCCATCCCTTGCAGAAATAATATAAAGAACCACCAACGGCGCAGCATCGTCGGCAACCCCCACCAGTAGCAATGCCCACCTCCACCCCATCTCCAAGTGCCAGGTCGACCGACCGAACCTACCTTTAGGTGGCGAAGGGGGACCCTGCCTCCATGGCGACCTACCCGGGTGACCCACGTACACGGCCGGAGGTGGCGTATGTCACCATCTCAGCGACAGGGGCGATTAAGCGCAAGAGAGAGGCCCTTGTCGGGAAGACGGCGGTTTGCTGGCTCAGCGGCAACAGCCACGACACCAAACCTCGCCACGTCGTCGACGCCCTCTACGATCAGCTGCACATCGGCCGGCACGAGATCAAGGTGGTCAAGCACTTCCCCGAGCAGTACCTCATCTTCTTCGCCGACGACCGAGCCTGCCACCGCGCGCTGCAGCACCGTGGCGTTGCGCACAGGGGGTGGGTCTTCTACCTCGAGCCATGGACCGAGCGGCGCGGCGCGGCAGAGAACAGGCTGGAGTTTCGGGCTCTTCTGCGCATCGAGGGGCTGCCTGTCCATGCCTGCTCCGAGGAGGTGGCGGCCAAGATAATCGGACAACACTGCGCCATCCACTACATGGAGGGCCATTCCCGTTGTCAGGACCGAACACGTACCTACGACCTGTGGGTGTGGACGGCACACCCAAGTAAGATTCCAAAAAAAGTTCTTCTCACCATTGTTGGTCCTGATAGTGAGCACACCTCGGATGGCGACATCGAGCTTTACCACGACCCGCCAAGGCGCTACAAGGGGGCCTACGACTACAAGCTGCACATCTACCTCGACGTGCTTGAAGACCTCACCTTCAACGGTGGTCGTGGCGGGGAGGACGGTACACTGAATAGGAAGCAGCGTCGTGAGTTCCTCTGCAACTACGGGGCACCTGACTCCCCGGGTGAGAGGCGTCGTGGCCAGGGGCACGACGACCGTTCTGGCAGGAGGTACCACCCTCGACGCGACGGAGACGACCACGACGACAACTTCCATCGCGGCGTGCGACGCCAACGCAGCCAGTCCTCCTGATGGCGGACGACCCGCTGCCGAGGTGCCGCGGACGACTGCTACAGCTCCAACTTTCGTCGTGGCTATGGTGACCGCGGCCACGGCGGCTACCGTAGCCGGAACGTAGCGTTGGGCGGGGGAACAGCAACATGGAGGCGCAGGAGCTCCTCCAAGTCCAAGCACGTTACCTTCGCCACGCCAATTGCGAGCATTATGGGGGACACATCTCGTGAGCAGCGCATCCTCAACATGCTGGACACGGCCCCAGGATGGACGCCGGTTCGTTCTCCACCGTCAGCAGCAAGAGTCGAGGCCTCTGTGGCGGCAACAAAGCAGAAAGACACATCTGAGATGCAGCAGATCGCCAGCATGACCCCCAAGACAACTCATCTTGGACACTCACGGGAGTTTATGGACCACAAGAGGACCAAGACAAAATGACCTTCATGCATGAACTAAGAGATATCAAGAGCCGTGCCCAGGACAAATGGCTTATCATAGGCGACTTCAATCTAATTTATAGAGTGGAAGACAAGAGTAATAATAGGCTAGATAGAAGAATGATGAACAACTTTAAACGGACCCTGGACGACTTACAAGTTATGGAAATAGAGCTCAGGGGAAGAAGATTCACCTGGAGCAATGAACAAGATCGTCCGACGTTCACGAGAATTGACCGTTTCTTCAGCTCGCCTGAATGGTCTGCTCTCTTCCCAAATACTGACCTACAGGCGCTCCTAACCATGGGCTCCGATCATTGTCCCCTATTGCTCACTGGCGATATTGAGAGACAACACTACGCGGGCTTCCGTTTTGAATCGTTTTGGGTAACGATGCCCGGTTTCATGGAGGTCGTCCAGGAGGTGTGGAACCAACCAGTCAACACACAGGACCCTATCCTTCGGATGCATGTAAAACTTATCAGGACAGCTAAGGCTCTTAAACTATGGAAAAGACAACACATTGGAAATTTGATGCTAAGAGTAGCAATAGCAAAGGAGGCCCTTCTACTACTTGATAAAGCGCAAGAGCAGCGGGAACTCACAGTTGAAGAACTGGCATTCCGAAAATATTTAAAAGCTAGAGCAGTTGGCCTAGCAGTGATCCAACGTGCAAGAGCAAGACAACATTCAAGGCTAACATGGATAAGGAAGGGTGACGCATGTACCCGCCTATTCATGTTGCATGCTAACAATAGAAAACGGAAACTACACATTCCGGCTTTAGCTACCCCTCATGGTGAAACAACGGATCATCAACAAAAGGAGGAGATAATATATAATCATTTCCTAGATCTCTTGGGTCAGACACAGGAGAGAACACTAAGTCTCAACTGGGAACATTTGGGCTACCAGCCGCATGACCTCTCGGAGCTAGAATTGCCCTTTGAGGAAGCAGAGATTAGAAAGACAGTGTTACAAATGCCAGCAGAGAAGGCACCTGGGCCCGATGGCTTCATAGGCATCTTTTATAAAAAGTGTTGGGCAATTGTACGTTCGGACCTCATTGAGGCAAGCCTTCCACTCGCTACAAACCAGACGTCTCCACTTAATCAATGAGGCAAACATAATCCTCCTGCCAAAGAAAGAGGGAGCTACAAGCGTATCCGATTTCCGCCCGATCAACCTCATCAACAGTCTAGCAAAAATCATTACAAAAATCTTGGCAAAGAGACTTGCGCCAAGAATGAATGAGCTAGTGTCCGGGAGCCAGAATGCCTTCATAAAAAAACGGTGCATCCATGATAATTTTGTATACGTGCAAAGCGTCATCAAAGCTCTACACAAAGCAAAGAGACCATCCCTTTTCTTCAAGTTGGACATTTCGAAGGCGTTCGACTCGTTAAGTTGGGTTTTCCTTATAGAGACCATGACAGCCCTAGGTTTTGGGCAAAGATGGAGAAACTGGATCGCCACGTTACTAGCGACATCCTCGTCTAGAGTGCTGTTAAATGGGATCCCGGGGAAAAGATTCGCTCACACCAGGGGGGTGCGCCAAGGCGACCCGCTATCGCCCATGCTTTTCATCCTCGCCATGGACCTGTTACATAAGATAATTGAACAAGCAGCCAACAGAAACATCATACAACAGGTTTTGTCGAGAGCAGCCAAAATGAGATGTTCCCTTTACGCGGACGATGCGGCATTGTTTGCTAAACCGGATCGAAGGGAATTATACCACATCAGCCAACTACTACACACTTTCGGTCAATGCTCTGGATTAAAAGTGAACCTAGGCAAAACCGAAATTTTCCCCATTAGGTGCACCGAGGAGCAGATCACCGAGGCGCTAGCGGATTTTCCTGGGAAGATATCCTCCTTTCCTGGTAAATATTTGGGCCTACCATTGCACACGCGTAACCTCCGAAGAGTCGAGGTACAACCACTCATAGACAAGATCAGCAACAGACTACCAGGATGGAAAGGAAAGTTTTTATCCTCGGCCGGGAGGGAGACCTTGGTCAAGAGTGTCCTAACATCACAACTGATATACCATTTAACTGTCTTCCCAGCTCAAAAATGGCTTATCAAGCAAATCGACCGTTTGAGAAGAGGCTTCCTATGGAAGGGAGAAGAGCCAAAAAGGGTAAACGGAGGCCATTGCCTTGTGAATTGGCCAACGGTCTGCACACCTAAGGAATTAGGAGGTCTCGGAATCCTAGACTTGGAAAGGTTCGCACGAGCACTCCGCCTAAGATGGTGCTGGTTCAAATGGAAAAACGAGGATAGAGCATGGGCGGAGATGGACATCCCATGTGACTCAAATGACCTGAACCTCTTCCATGCATCAACAAATGTTAAGGTAGGGAATGGAAAAAAGGCAAGCTTCTGGCATTCTAGTTGGTTAGATGGGTCAGCCCCAAAGAATTTGGCCCCATCCCTCTTCCGGCGATCGAAAAGGAAAAAATTCACGGTCCACCGAGGCTTGCTAAACAATTATTGTATCGATCAGATTTGGCCACTGACAACATGGGATGAGATCAGAGAGTACGCCAATCTATGGGAAATGATACACACTTTAGAGCGTGATCCATCAATCGAGGATGAGATCACTTGGAGATGGACACCCAATGGCGAATATACGACCAAAAGTGCGTACCAGATACAATTCCAAGACCGTTTCAAAAGTCGCAACATTGGCCCAATTTGGAAAGCTAAAACCGAACCAAAATGCCGGATATTTGCTTGGATCCTGCTCCATAAAAAAATTTTGACGGCCAACAATCTAGCAAAACGAGGTTGGGCACACAACCCCTTATGCCCTTTGTGCACCATGGACCCGGAGACACCAACCCATCTATGCAAAGAATGCACTTTCACGGGACAAGTGTGGAGTAGGTTGATCAACTAGTTTAACCTGCGAAACCTACCCCAAAGCTCAGAGGCAACAACATTACACGGGTGGTGGAAGAAGTGCAGATTCACAGTACGTAAGGACATAAGATCCGCTTTCGATGGATTCATGATCTACTTTTGGTGGAACATTTGGAAGGAGCGTAACAGAAGAACCTTTAACAATCAGTTCCTAACGAGGACAACATCGCTTACTTAATTAAAGAAGACGTCCAGCAGTACCTCCGGGCATCGCAAACAGAAGAGCGCTCAGTTGTTCTCAGCAAGTGGAGCGGCAAGTTAGTGGTTTAGTGCCTCTTTATTTGTAGTGTGGTGTCAGCTCTCTTTTTTCTCCTCTATCCCCAGCTAGTTGTTTAGGTCCGTGGCAGGCTACAGCATTTGAGTTGTCGTGGGAAAGTTGTAATTTCTAGTTGTTTGTTGTTTTCCTCTTCTTCTAATAAAATTTGGCAAAGCTCTTGCCATTAGTTAAAAAAAAAAAGTAGAGGCCTTCCGCTACGTGCGGACGTGGCATGGGCCCACATCAGCCCGCCGCAGCTGTTGCCCCGCATCGGGACGGAGGGAGCAGAGGTGTCTGCTGCTCCTATAGATGTACAAATGGGCGGCCCGGCCCGGCCCGGGCCCGGGCCTGGGGTGGCCCGGTAAAAACCGGGCCGGGCCAGGCCCGGCCCTACCTCCCACCGGGCCGGGCCGGGCTGGCCTGCGGGCTAAGGTGACGGCCCAAGCCTGGGCCTGCGGGCCGTTTTTGGGGCGGGCCAGCCCGGAAAGCCCGGCCACAAATAAAGGGCCGGGCTGGCCCATAGCCCGCGAATAGAAAAAAACCTAAATTTCAATGTTCAACATTCTAAATTTATAGTTTTAACATTTATTAATTTCTACTTCAACATCTTATATGTGTAGTTTCAACATTCTGAGTCTCAGTTATTGAACATGTTCAAATCTAATGTTGAGATATTTCATTCATGTTGTTGAGTTAGCACAATTAAAATGTTGAAGATGGATAGGAGCCCTGGATGGAGGAGGCACCGGGCCCTGACCGGCCCGTTCTCTTTCCAGCGGGCCGGACCGGGCCGGCCTGCAGGCCGAGGTGACGGCCCAGGCCCGGTACCAGGTAACGGGCCGGGCTAGCCCGGCCCCGCAAAAGACCGGGCCGGGCCGGGCTTGGGCCGGACCAAAAATCCAGGCTTCTGGGCGGGCCACCGGGCTGCGGGCTTTTTGTACATCTATAGCTGCTCCGGCGAAGCTTGATCCCGCAAGGACTTGCTCGCCTCGCCGAGGTTATAGATGTTCAAATGAGCGGGCTGGCCCAGCCTTGGCCCGAGCCCGTGGTGTCCCGATCGTGCCCGTGCCAGACATGGGCCCACATATCCTTTTCCGGGCCAGACGGGTCGGGCTGGCACGATGACCTTCCGACCCCTGCATTTGGAGGACGGTGGAGTCGAGGAGGGCGGGAAAGTGGGCCATCGGCCAACGCCGTTCCCATGCCACATGTTTTGCCTTTGCTGCCGAGGCCGCCGCACGACGCTTCGTCCCCGCGGTTGACCTCCCGTGTCGCCGCATCGTCTCTACCGCCAGCCTCATGCCACTTGTTATCTGGCGCAGTCCGGTCATCACATCGAATGTTAGGCAGCTATGAAAAAGTTTGGCGTTGCTTGGTTGGTGATTTGTCTTGGGTGCAGCACACGAGACAGTTCATTCTAGTTAGTTCCTCTCAAGCTTCATAAGCCGCCAAACGAGACACTGCTCGACACGATCAAATGACACGTACAACTCGCACGGTGGTAGTAAGAGATAGGCGATAGTACAGAGTAAGTTTGATTCTTGTAGCTAGATACGTAGTCGATAGTGCAGAATAATTGCGCTCTTTTGTAACTCGGAGTCTTCGTAATTATGAGAGAATACAAACAAATAGTAAGTTCCAAACCGATTTAAAACCATATAGTAGACACACACATATGTATGTCCACAAATACATATAGTAGACACACACATATTTAAAACCGATTTGTAACAAATACATATGGACACAAAAGTGCATGGTATCGTGCGTTTCCTTGGTCTCCCATCGGCGCCCTGGCAGAGATCAAGTCGATCGTCTCATGCACCCAAAAAGAACCGTGCCGCTCCGGCCAACACTCTGCTGCCGCAGCCACACACACACATACATCGCGGACCACTCCACTCCGAATCGATCCGGAGCCCGGCGCGTCCATAAAAGCCGGGCACCTCTCACTCCAGTTACCCACTCCCACTTGGACAGCAGAGAGCACGCTGCAGATCACCGTTGGGCAGTGCAAGCACACGCACGGTTCCAGCGCAGGCGATCCAGCTAGCCAGAGAAAGGAAAGGAAAGGAAAGGTAAGGAAGAAGCATGGCGAGCCGGGTCATGGAGATGTTCCTGGACTGGCGCTCGTTGCCCCCCCTGATGACGACGCTGGTGCTGTTCCACACCGCCATGCGGGACGCCCTGCCGCCGGAGGTCCGGAGGTACCTGCGCCGCTTCCTCGAGTGGGTCGCCCGCCCAGGTGCACCATCCTCATCGACGAGGCCGGCGGCGCCGGCGTCGCCAACGACCTCTACGAGTCGGCCCAGCTCTACCTCGGCGCCCACCGTGCGCCTCCGCAAGCCGCGCGAGTCGCGTCGCTCCCTGACAGGCACACCACGCACGACACCTTCCGTGGCGTCCGCGTCAGCTGGACCGCCACCTCGCGCTCACTCGACCGCGGCGGCGGCGGCGGAGGGTCCACCTCCTCGTGTCCACCACGCCCAAGTCTGTCATCGTCGTCGAGGACATCGACTGCTCCATCGACCTCTCCGACCGCAGCAAGAAGAAGAAGGGCGCCGACGAGCAGAGCGCGGCGCAGGCGCAGCTCGCCACGGCGGTGGTGGGTACTCGGGAATCGATAAGCCTCTCCGGGGTGCTCAACTTCGTCGACGGTCTCTGGTCGTCCTGCGTCGGCGAGCGCCTGATGGTGTTCACGACCAACCACCCCAAGCGGCTCGACGACGCGCTGCTCCGCCCGGGCCGCATGGACAAAAAGATCAAGCTCGGCTACTGCAGGGGCCCCGCGCTGCGCGTGCTCGCCAACAACTACCTCGGCGTCGGCGACGAGGGCCGCGACGACGCCGACGCCGACACGGTGAACGGCCTCATGGCCGAGGCGGAAGGCCTGCTCGACCCCGCCGCCGGGGTGCGCATCACGCCCGCCGACATCGCCGAGGTTTTCATGGCCTGCGACGGCGAGGGGGCCACCGCCGCCCTGACGAAGCTCGTGGACGAGCTGCGCCGGAGACGTGACGATGCGGCGGCCGCAGGCGTACCACCGGGTGAATGGACGGACGACGAGACGACGGGTTGAAGCCTGCAGGGCAGGGATCCTCCTAGTATCCGACGTAGCGCTAGCGCGCAGCGATGATGCATGCCGTGTCAGCTTTTAGTTTGATTTGATGCTGCCTAGTCGACGTAACTAGTAGGTATCAACCCGCACAACTGTCTGGACTGATTAAAGTCAATATATAAATAAGACTTATGCCTAATAATAATAGTTATAAGTATCTACCCAATGCCCTCTTTCGTCTATTAACTATTCTAACACGTTCTCTAAAATACATATATCTAGTTGTATAGATTTCACTTTGCCTCGCACCTCTACTGTGTTTGATACATATTATCATTTGTTTTAAGCTATGTAAACGACATGAATTAGTATTCTTATCTTTTTCCTCATACATTAATACATATTGACATACAGCTGGGTAGTACTTTTATATAGGCAGTGACATACGTAATATATTAATAGTAAGATAAATAATAATGTATTTTTTATAATATTTTGTTATAATTATATAATTTAGAGTAAAATTTAGATGTAGGGGGTTGCAAACCGGTATATTTCATCAATTCCATGTATGGTCAAACGAGGAATGAATGTGGTATTTTTGTTGTTTAGTATAGTGTCCGATTTACCTGTAGAAATAGGATAGTGAAGCATAGTATTTGAACATATAAAAACTAACTCACCTTGATTTAAGTGATTTGAAGGCCTACATACTAACTGACAAACCTGTAAATATTTCTTGGATCATTGTGTGTGTGTTGGGGGTAGGGGGGGGGGGACCGGATTCTCAATTACGACGAGGATCCGACTCGCCGTACCCATGTGATAGTATACACCTTTTGTTTTGCTTTTGAGAGCCATATCTTGCATGCACTTTGCTCACTCAGGTTGGATAGTGTAAAGTGAACTTATTTCTTTTTTTTTCTTTTGTAAAAATGACCAGAGGCAAATAATTACGAAGCTGGTTGCCTTCATGAAAGATTAGTTCTTCCCGTAAATATCACCAATACGGCCCAGTTTTGTCCTGCCCTGTAGGCTGTAGCAAAATTTATCAAATTTTTCGTTTCCCAAAATTTGAGCACGGCAGGTGACAACCATGTTTAGATGGAAAACGTGTATATCGGATGGACACGAGAGGGAGTACTATAACCCACATTAATTGTAGATTCCGAAATCTGGCACACATGAACATCTCTGATATTGCTTTTTGGCTCCAATTCCTGACGCTGACGGCCCTAATAGCACTTGTTGATAGGTGGCAACCTGACAGCGATCGATCGTTAGACGCCGTTGCTCTCCACGCATTTCTGAGCACCAATTCTTTTGCTGTTGAGGTCGTCGACGAGCTTCTGCAGCGCGGCGTGGGGTCCATCGCCGTCGCAACCCATGAACACCTCTGCGACATCTGCCGGCGTCAAATGCACCTCCTCGAGCAGCCTCTCTGCCTCTCCGATCAGCTCCTCGTACCTGCAATCACCAGATGGCACGTGGTCGTCTTCGTCACCGGCGCCGGCGCCGCCGAGGTAGTTGTTTGCGAGCACACGCAGCGCGTGGCCCTTGCAGTAGCCGAGCTCGATCTTACGGTCCATGCGGCCGGGACGGAGCAGCGCCGGGTCGAGGCGGTCGACGTGGTTGGTTGTGAACACGATGAGCCGCTCCCCGACGCACGACGACCACAGCCCGTCCACGAAGTTGAGCACGCCGGAGAGGCTGATCTTCTCCCGCGCACGCGGCGGGAACGGCGAGGCGTGGACGGGGCGCGGCGTTCCGGCGTCGTCGGCGGACTCGGCTCTTGGCTCGACGGCGACGACGACGACCTCGTGGTTCGGTCGAAGAGGCCGAGCGAGCAGTCGATGTCCTCGACGACGATGACGGACTTGGGGCGCGTCGATGCAAGCAGCCTTCGGAGTTCGGAGTTGGAGCCCACGGCGGTGAGCTCGAGGTCGTAGATGTCGAACTCGAGGAGGTTGGCAATGGCCGCGATGAGGCTGGTCTTGCCGGTGCCCGGCGGGCCATGGAGTAGGTACCCACGCTTCCACGCGCGTCCGGCTCGCGCGTAGTGGTCTCTCCGGCGCACGAAGCGGAGCAGGTCGGAACGGATGGCGTCGCGGAGCGCCGGGTCCATGGCGAGCGTGTCGAACGTGGACGGGTGGGCGAACGGGTGCGACGACCAGAGCATCTGGTGCACGTCCATCCCGCCGCCGCAGAACATGGAGTTGTTGTTGGTGTAGAGCTTCCGTTGACGCATCTTGAGCCGGAGCGCCGCCGCCTCGGCGAGGACTTGGGCGACGTACGCGCCGCGCACGACGTCGCGGTGGCGGCGAGGGAACTCGAGCCTCAGGCACCGCTGCTGCCGCCCGAAGCCGCCGCCGCCGCCGCCACCGGCCATGGCCCCGACGAGCCCCCCGCGCGGGCCGCCGCCACCGGAGCCCTGGTCGACGCGCTGCGATCTCCACGCGACGGTGACGCCGCGGAACGTGTCGCGCGCGGCGTGGTCGTCGGGGAGAGACGCCACGGGCTCCGGCGCGCCGTGCGCCTTGTGGAGGTGCACCGAGGGCGCCGTGGACAGGCAGCGCGCGCCGAGGTAGAGCTGCGCCGCCTCGTAGAGCTCGTTGGGGACGCCGTTGGCGTCGGACTCGTGGACGACGATGGTGTCGGTCGGGTGCCGGAACGCGGCGGCGGCGCGGGCGAGCAGCGCCCGGGCCGCGCCGTACGCCTCCGGCGGGAGCACCTCCTGCACCGCTGCGCGCACCACCACGGCGGTGGCGACGAGCGAGCCCAGCGAGCTCCAGCTCAGGGACGTCGCCTTCATGCCGCCCGATCTCGATCGCAAGGCTCGCAAGGACGTGTGAGTGTGTGACGGCAGCGTGGCGGAGCCGGATCGATGAACGGCGATGGCTTTTCAGTCTTGGGATGGCGATCGGGACATGCACTGGCACTGCACACTATATAGCTGAATAGATAGCTCCATGGAACCGATTCCGTGCTCCCAATAATCTAACGCATTTGACTGACTTGACGCCGACTGCTTGAGTCGCCGAGCGTTGCGTCCTCGGTAGCATTTCCATGTTACTTCAAGGGAGGTTCCTGTTCAGCTGTTCCAGTTAAAAGGTTAAGGGACCACTACCCTAAGGAATCTGAAAAAAAAAACCAAGTGGGTTTGGTGGGCGGTTTGTCGTTAACGAAAGCTGAAGTGTCAAGGCGGTAACGAGCAACTGCATTTCGTGACGAGGTTTAAAGTGTCATTGAATTTGGCACTAGCAGGTTGCATGGATTTCATTAGCCTTTTCCTTTGTACCAGGAAACTAATAATGAGTAATGAGTTAGACATACAAGTATGAAGAACAATCCAATGAGTACAAAAAGGTTTCTGCACCAAGTGGTGTAGCTGGATCAAACAAGATGTGATGGGTGAGACTGTATTAGTGTGAAGCTTAATGACCAAACCGGTCCATACAAGGGAGCCTCGTCTTGCCTATTCTATTTAACTTTGTGGTTGATTGTCTCACTAGAATGGTAAAAAAATGCACAGTCAAATGGGTTGATTACTGGATTGGCTGCTAATATGATCCCCAATGGGGTGGCCATTTAACAATATCCGGATGACTTAATTGTCTGCCTTGACAATGGCTTTGAAATAGCTAGAAATGTAGTGCTATGTCCATAGCCGCTGTAACCTAAGGTCCTCTAGCCTATTAAGCAAATGGTAATGGAAGCTAGTAAGAAAAAAAGGGGTCTGGGGATTAAATGTATTAGAAAGATGAATATTAGCCTATTATGCAAATGGTAGTTGAAGCTAGACCCTGAACTTGATCGAGGTCGAGGAGGTAAGCTCGAGGTCGTAGATGTCGAACTCGAGGAGGTTGGCAATGGCCGCGATGAGGCTGGTCTTACCGGTGCCTGGTGGGCCATGGAGCAGGTACCCACGCTTCCACGCGCGTCCGGCGCGCGCGTAGTGCTCTCCGGTGCACGAAGCAGAGCATGTCGGAACAGATGGCGTCGCGGAGCGCCAGATCCATGGCGAGCGTGTCGAACGTGGACGGGTGGGTGAACGGGTGCGACAACCACATCATCTGGTGCTCGTCCTCGTCCACCGCCATGGCAGTACGTTTGGCCGCCATTGGTGTAGTGCTTTCGCTCCCGCATCTTGAGACGCAGCGCCGTGGCCACGACGAGCACGTGGCCACGTGGGGATGTACTCGCCGCGCACGACGTCGCGGTGGTGCCGCGGGAACTCGAGCCTCAGGCACCTCACGGCGACGGTGATGGGGGATCCGAACCCACCACGTCGGCCGGCGAACAACGACGGCGTGTACCCGGCGGTGGTGGTGCCAGCGCTCGCCGCCGGCGAGGTCCCGGACGTCCACACCACGGCGACGTCACGGAACGTGTCGCGGGTGGTGTGGTGGTGCGGCAGCGATGCCACGACGTCTGCTGCCGCACCGTGTGCCTTGTGGACGTGCAGCACCGGCGGCAAGGACGCGAGGCAGCGAGCGCTTAGGTAGAGCTGCGCAGACTCGTAGAGCTCGTTGGGGACGCCATTGGCGTTGGACTCGAGACGACGATCGTGTCGCCGGGCTTGGTGGCGAAGGTGGACACGGCGTGGGAGAGCAGGGCACGGAGAGCCCTGTAAGCCTCCGGCGGGAGCACGTCGCGCGCCGCCGCGCGCACCACCATGGCGGTGGCGAAGAGTGAGCCCAGGGAGCTCCAGCTCGGCGCAGCTGCCTTCATGTCGCCGGCGAGGTCGCTCCCGCCTGACAGTGCGGCCTGTGTCGATGGACTATATGATGTCTGCCTCGTGATTCGTGAGTGGGTGGACTATGGTTTGAATTATCCGTGCCATCTCGCGCGTTTTTATAGCTCGTCGGAACCGATGACTCTCTTAGCGTCGCGTCGGTGACGATGGGCGCTAATGATCAGACGCAATTGACTGACGCGAGTTTGGTGATGAGCCAGGTGAGTTGACTTACTCCTAGCTGATAATGCGTCCTTGTCTGGTATGTCTAACAAGGAGGAGAACATGATTGGCGCACTAAGGCGGTTTAGGGATTACATTAGCCATTTCCTTGGTATTTGATGGATGGCTAGTTTATTTGTCAATGGCACCGTGGCGACCAAGGAACTAGTGAGTTAGACTTTGCTAAAACCCTGTTTGGATCAAGGGAAAATAGTAAATATGTGCAAATTTACTCTTTTATTTGCCAAATGGATCCAAACAGGTGGGAAAAAGAGCAAATGGCAAATGAAAGGGAAAAAAAAATGCTCCTCAAAGGATCAAGAGAGTAAATGGGAAGATGGCTACAGGGAAAGTTGAGACAGAGAGAAGAACAAAGCATTAATCAGGGGCTTGAACACGTTTTGCTATTCATTTGCTCTTGAATCCGAACAGATCAAAAGGGAAAAAGTTTTACCATCCATTTGGTATAACAAAACTTTTGTTCTTTTCATCTAGATCCAAACACTACCTAAATACAATCAATTGCACAAAGTTACAGCTACTAAGATCGAATCTACAGTTTAGAAACTCTGAAAAAAACCTGAAAGAGCGGGTCCTTTGATTTTTTTTTCAGGAAACTGTTTTTCAAGAGATTTTTTAAATATAGAAATAAATCAATGGAATATTTCCCCTTACTATTACAATGTGTTATTTGCTTTTCCTTTTTTTAGGAAACTGTTTTATAGAGATTTTTTTTGCA
The DNA here is from genome assembly GCA_015342445.1 of Digitaria exilis. Classification (NCBI taxonomy): domain Eukaryota; kingdom Viridiplantae; phylum Streptophyta; class Magnoliopsida; order Poales; family Poaceae; genus Digitaria; species Digitaria exilis. The sequence goes on along the minus strand of JACEFO010002056.1, from coordinate 3,047,831 downwards.
GTACTATGTGTTTCCTTTTTTTTCACAAAGTGTAAGTGATACATTTTAGTTTACATAATAGCTAAATTAGAATTTTACCTATTCATTTTTGGACGATCTGTTCGAGATGCTCTAACATTTTCACTAGTTACGTCTCGTTTAGATGTACCCTTTTTGTTTTACGATATGCGCCGCCAGATAAATTGCTGGATTTCCGATATGGGCCGAGTTATGCTTTTTTGTAGGGATTAGGCCCAAGTCCAGTCGCCCCCCATTACTACACACGCGGTTCCCCACTTCCCCAGTGCGACTGCGTTGTCCAGCCCTAGACCCCGCCGCGACTCACACAAGCGCCACGCCGCAGCCGCCCTCCCCGGCCTCCCGTCCTTCCACTCGCCCGCGACGAGCGCCTGCCGGCGGTGACCTCCGGTGAGTTCCTTTTTCCCACTTCCAGTTCCGATCTAGTGGTTACCGTTCCCTTTTTCAGCTCTAGCAGCTTCATTTCTTTCTCCCCTTTCCGATCTAGGAGTATTGCTCTTCTTGCTTGGTTTCTTTGCTTCCCTTCCTGATATAGTAGTTATTTGCTTAGTCATCTTCCTTGATTTTTCCCTGCCGCAACTAGATAGCAGCGTAGCCGTAGCTTCTGCATCCTCTACAGACACCAAGGCTGCTCCGTTTGGTCCTGGGGATGTGGGTTAATATTGAGCAGATGAACAAATGGGGATGGGGGATGAATTACAAGCGGCACTTCATCGCTATCGTGTTATTAAAACTTTCCTAAATTTCAGACTGCTATGTTATGTGGTAGGACTCTAGTTGACTGTTATTTGCCTGTGTTGAACTTATGGTCTTAATTGTTGTGATTTGTGAACTCAATCCATGTTGCAGGGGAAAATGGTTGAGTATCTCTTCGATGACAACTTCAGTGTGAGCAGGCTCGACCCTGATGGCAAGAAGTTCGACAAAGGTAATTTATCTGTGGCTTTTCCACACTATAATCTTGAGTTCCATGATGTGCTTTCCTGTTCCGAAACTGTGAATACGTCTTCTAAATTGTTGTTAATGATTACTCACTTTACTTTATGTTATGAACTGTTTTGCGTGCTTGCAATACGATTGTTCAGATTTCTCTTTCTTTTAAATATGGGCTGATGTATTGTTTTTCTTTAACCCCCTTGTTGTTGGACAGTCACTCGCATCGAAGCTCATAACGAGCAAATGTACATGCAGCTAGATATTGCTACTGAGATCTATCCGATGCGTGTTGGTGACAAATTCAACATGGTGTTGGCTCCTACTCTGAATCTTGATGGAACACCAGACACTGGCTACTACACACAGGTGACACAACACACCTAATTCCTCTTGTAACTTGATCTTGGCATAGTGACAATTTTGTGATGGAAATACAGATCTGAATTGTTCTAGGTGCCATCATATGTTTCTTGTTTCTCTTGACTTGCCTTCCTTCCCTGAGGCACATTTTTGTATTGTATAAATAATATGATGCCATTCCTGTCATTCAGGCTGGAAGGAAAACACTTGCTGACAAGTTTGATTATGTCATGCATGGAAAGCTTTACAAGATCTCAGAAGACAGTTCCACCAGTTCATCTGCTAAAGTGTATGCCTTCACTAAACTTGAAACAGTTTTGTGAATGTTGCTGCATCAGTTACTGTGACACTGGTTTTCTTTCCTTGTTTCTGCACTCTGGATCCTAAATATATATGAACCACTAAGAATGATTGTGACCTATTTTAGGTGCATTCTTAAGACGTCATTGTAGGACTAACTACTAAGTACTAACAGCCTGTATAGCTAAATGATACTCAACATAAGTTGGAAGACATATGATTGATCCCACATGGTAAATTTTTTCTTGGATCTGCTCTATGATGTACATAAGTCTGTCTGAGCCTCTGAGGATGCAAATGATTTATTTCTTGTGATATATGTGTAATGTCTTGTCAATTCTTAACAAGCACTAGTTACATGGTCTGGTGAGTCCTTTTAAATTTAAATTTTCTATTAGTCTGATTGGTTAAGTTGTTTTTTTTTATGTTTTAGATGAAATTACTTGCAGTGTTTAAAAGGCGGTAAGGCGAGGCGAGGCGAGGCGAGTGACCCCCTTCCGGACGCCTAGGCGAATAAGGCGCACGCCTAGGTGACGCCATACAAATACAATAATATACAAATTCAGGATCATATTAGACAATAATATTGTCAATTTTTAGCATATATATAGATATAGAGTTTTAGACCATAATAAAGTTGATAAGTAGTGCTACTAGAGTACTAGACTACTATAGTCTAGAGCACAATATCTAAGCTATCTTAGTAGCCAAAAACTAGTCTCAAATGTTATGACTTAAATACTTAATTAGTAGCTCTCCACAGCTGCTAGTGCACATCTACAAGACAAGCCACAAGTGGACAGCCAACAACCCATGTCCCATGCTCTGTTTAGAGCTAACCACATGCACAGCCATCGAACCTATAAAGTAACAGAGAAGGAGAGAGAAGAGGAGATGCATACGCCATACCTTCCTTGCAGGTGCCCAGTGAGGAAGCAAGTTAGAGATGGGGGCTGGCGGGAGGCCAAACAGAGCTTTTGGCCGGCCGGAAGGCAGACAGAGATGGATCCAGATGCCTGGCGGAAGACAGAGGCTGGATTTGGCGGCCAGCAAGCTTCAATCGAGTGGGAAAAAGTGAGCTTCGGTTGCGCTGGGGGGGGGGACGCGCAGAGACGGACGGGGCAGCCGGACGTGACGCGCTGCGTGCGGATTGAGACGCCGCCCGCCGGAAATCGCCACCCGGGCAGATTGGCAGCAGGCTAGTTCATGGCTCCTCTGCCTGATTCTCCCTCTCTCTTCTCTCTCTCTACCTCCCATCCTCCTCTATTTCTCCTAATTTCTTCTCGCGCAGCAGGCGGAAGGCGCGGGAAGTCGCGCGCATAGGCGCGTATCCTTCCCGCCCGATGATTTTTACCTGCGCGGGCGCGATTCCTTCGCGAGTAAAGCGTCCGCCGTGGCCGCCTAGTCGATGCGTGGACGCCTAGTCGAGGATGGCGGACGCCTAGTATGGCAAGGCGGACGCCTTGCGTGCGCCGATCCAGGCGACGCCGATGCCCAGGAAGTTTCCTCGCCTGGACGACTAGGGTCGCCTAGTCGTCGCCTAGGCAACGCCTTTTAAACACTGATTACTTGACAGATTTAATACTACCTTGTCTTGTGGCCATTTGAGCTGAAATCATGTAATCTGATCAGTGGAAACTTCTTTGTTTAGGTCATATTAGATCTTCGTTTTGAGTAGTTGTCCAAAACAAATGGAAAATCATTACAAGATTAGTTTAGTTATCCCAAAGGAAGAAGCAAAATTATTTGAAGCAATTGTCTTAGTTAAACGAATTTTATGCATAGGCTAGTAGATCTCTAGTTGAGTTACCTGAAGCAGTTTATTTGAGAAATAGTCCAAGTGCATGACATCGGTATACTTTCAACTTTATTAATATTTTTTAAGCACTGAGTATGTTAGTGAGCAAAATTGCAATATAGATTGATGTGCGCGTATTCTTGACATACCTAATCCATGTTCATTCCTCGGTTAAATGTTTCTGCCCATTTTCTTATATGCGATCTTTTCTAATTCAATACCTCAACTTACTCATTCCAGGGAGATCTATGCATCTTTTGGTGGCCTCCTGATGCTGCTTAGGTGTGACACTTCCAGTGCAGCTAGCTTTGAGCTGGATCAGAGGCTGTTTCTTCTTATCAGAAAGGTGTAAATGTATTGGCTGCTCAAAAGGCTCGTTACCCTGTTGTAAACTGTACTAGCTTCCACCCTATATGTACTCTCGGTGGTGGTATGGCTTTCGATTGGTGGAAACTGCTTCTACCATGTCGTGATGTAGTATCGCTACAACTGAGCACGTGAAGTGCTTAATTAGCGGATAATATTATGGCTGTTCTGTCTTTTGGTTTCTTTGTTACATTCGGGAAAGCTGTTTTCATATGGATTCATGGTTTTTAATCTGCACATGATCATGATGATACGTCATTTTTGCTTGTCGTTGCTTCATATGATCAATTGATCATGCAGTGGCATCATTGACCTCTGTCAGAGCATTGGACCACTCGATCTCAAGCAGCCTATCAATGAACCATCGACGGCAGCTGCTGCCGGTACATATGCTTTTGGATGGTTACAAAGTTCACATGCCATTTCCCTCCCAGCCTCCCCAAGGACAAGAATCAGCTGAGGCCCAGGAGCACAAGCCTTTACTCCTACCAGTTATAGATCAGGATGTGAACCGGGACACAGCCTTTTGTATCTGTAAAACATTACTCCCCTGCGCACCACAGAAAGGCTCCAGGAGTCATGCGCAAGAACCAAACGGATTGGATTGGAGATTGTTGGACCACCACTGCATCTCCAAACAAGTTTGAAGAGCTGGCAGCAAAGGTTCTTGGTTCTGGACCAAGAACAATTGCACGCCTCCTGCTCATTGCAATTGCGCAGAGCAGCAGTCACCGTATAGGGCCACATCCTTTTTTCCTGGGATCATATATCTTCAGGGTCAGAGATACACACATTGACAGACTGGCCGGCCGATCTTTTATCATGTCCAGCAATTGTCCTGGCGCCAGTACTAAACCTGAGAAGACAAGTGTGCAGAGTGGCCTTCAATTCAAGCATCAGACGCATGCTTACTGATCAATACCGCAAGGACAGGCAAAAGGGTACAAGGGCATTAACACATGCCCGTTCGAAGAACAGTTCAGGTGATGGGCTGGAACAGTGTCATCTCATATCCGTGTTTAGTTGTGTTTAGTTGTGGTGGGAAAAAATACTTTTTTGCCTGGGATATGTGTTCTGGGATATGTGTTATGTGAGGGGGATGAATAGGAAAGGAAAAAAAAGGAATCTGTGTTCTGGGATATGTGTTATGTGAGGGGGATGAATAGGAAAGGAAAAAAAGGAATCTTTAGAGATGCGTGTTCTGTGAGGGAATGAATAGAAAGTAAAAAGTACTTTTGGAAACTAAATACGGCCATTTCACCCTCACTGAAAAAAGAGCATTTCTTTCAACCCACTCAAGCAACTACAGTGAACCCCTTGAAAAAAGAGCATTTCTTTCAACCCACTCAAGCAACTACAGTGAACCCCTTGCTGCCGCCATGATCACACACACAGGGCCTACGCGAGATATGATACTCGTAGGATCGCTGTAGGAAATCTTTGGGTTCAGAGAGGATCGTGTGCCTTGTGAAGCTTTCTTTTGTGCCGGACAGAGAGAAGCAATTCAGTTCAGATATGATGAACAGAAGAATCTTCCGTTTCCAGGATCAGAACAAACGCCCCACGGATGAAAGCTGGGAGAGAGCTGAGCCCAGCAATTCTTGTGTTCTGACAGAACAAGAAAACAACAGCTAGGCAGAATATACACCGTGTACTGGCAGACAAAAGCTCGAAAAAAGAAGATGAAATGCTGAGTACAGGAATCTACTACGCATCCAAAAAAAAAATCACTGCTGAACTGAGCTACTACTGGATCGCTATCTAGTCCATTGTTCATGTTCGTCATGAACAGAGAAAGAACAGGAGATGAACTCGCAAGTGGCAAGACTGCTAGATGAGCCTCACCGCAATGCATGGCCACTGGCAGTGCATGTTCCTGTTCCCCCATTAACCTGTTGCTTCCTTAGGATCTTGCGCGATCATCTGTTGTGCAGTGGGTTAGGGCCCGTCGGGATGCGCCGCTTGTCGTCGTCGTCATCCTCCCTCGCGCATGCAGCAGCGGCGGCGGGGGGTTGTCCGGCAGCGCCACCCGCTGCTTTCCGCTCGGTGTTCTTGCACCGAGCACCAGCGACATTGAAGCCGACGGATGCGCCGGCGGCCGCCTCATCATGGCGAACGGGCAGCGACGACGGCGAGCTGCCCGTCGACGGCGGCAGCTCCTTGCCGCTGTGAGCGTGGCCATGGCCGTGGGCGTGGCCGCGCGCGCGCCCCGGCGGCGGAAGCAGTGGTCGCCGCCCCTCGCACGCGGCGAGGAGCTGCAGCGCGACGACAATGGCCAGACACAGCGCGGCGGCGGCGCGCGCCCACCGCCGCCGCCTCATGGGCGTCCTCACGGCGCGCGTGCTGCTGATCGGGGAGGTTGGGTTTCGGTTTGGCTGGCAGCGCACGGGGCAGGCGCGCAGAGTTTGGCGTGCGAGGAGACGGGACAGGCAGGCTGAGCAGGTGGCCGTGGCAAGGACTTTTGGAAGCGCAGCCGAGCTGGCTCTGGGTTTTAACAGCGCGCGGCGCGCGTGGTGGCCACTGGCCTCAGCCGAGCAGTAAATGTTTTGTTGCAGAGAGCCACGGCTAGGCTAACCGCGTGTAACTCCTCAGTGACACTGAGACTGAACTTCACACGAGAGAACTGGCATGGTCAGGTTTCAGTCTTTGAGAGGCTAAACATGGTTGCGGGTGGTGTTTACAAGAGCTACATAAGATGATTAGTGACAAGGAATTAAGGATCCAACACCACTGCATTTTTTTCCTCAGAAAATTATGATTGAGAGTTTGCAGAGGTGAAAAGAATGACGAAGGCAGAAATCTGTGGTGAGTGGTACAAATGAGAAGGCCGCACAGCAGCAGAAGAGGTTCAGCCCCATCCCTCGTCGCAGCGCGGCACAGCAGGTAGCCATGGCATGGCATGGCGCACCCACCGAACCACATTCATTGATGAGCTTTCACTGCGGCAGTCGCCCTCACCCTGCCGTCCCTGCGTCTGCGAGAAAAAAGACCCGGCACCCCGGAGGTGCGTGCGTTGCCAGCGATAAATGAGCCCCGACGAGCTCCAGTCGGAGCACGCACCGGGCAAACGCGCGAGGGGTTCGAGGTCGTCGGCTCGTCCTCGCCGCCTCGCGTCCCGTGGATGGCACCGGCGGCCACGGTATGGTCATGGACGTCGACGAGACGCGCACGGAGGAATGCCGGCCGGCCGCGGCGCCCGCGTTTGACCGATGCCGTTTACATGCTCACCGGTGCGCCCGGATGCCCTACGGTAACGACTAGGATGTTCCGAGCAAGATGGCAATGCATTCTTCTCCGGCAGCTACAACGTAGTACACTACAGAGTGGTGCCTGCCCTGCAGGGTCTCCCTATGTAGCAGGCTAGGGAACGTGACCATAGCGTGCATAGCCTGGTCGATCTACTAGCACGTACTCCCTCCGTCCCAGATGACGTTATGGGGTACGTGCACGTGTTACTTTCTCAACTTTGACTCGATTTGTAGAAAAATATATGTAATATTTATACCTCTAATAAATTTGTTAAAAAACTAGATTCAAATATCTATCTAATGATACTAATGATGTATTATAAATATTAATATTATTTTATATATAATCGGTTAATGTTGAAAGATGACGTTTTTTTTGAAGCGAGAATGACATCTATTTTGGGGCGGAGGGAGTATACCATGGGCTCTCGCTGCAGGCCGAGTAGTCAGGGCCCGGGTACGGCTGGAGTGGGATGTCCCCGAGGAACTGGACTCTCTGGATTCACTGCTGACTGACCAAGCACTGAAATCATAGAGGGCGGCAGTTCTTCAGTCTTCGCCGGCCGATTCAGGGTGTGTTTCTGGCAAATATTCCTCGAAAATATACTGCTCACCGAAAAAACACTGTAAATGAATAGTATTATATGAGTAGGAGGGATGAAATGAATAGTGAAAAGTTGGATAAAAAACACTGTAAATGAATAGTATTATATGAGTAGGAGGGATGAAATGAATAGTGAAAAGTTGGATGAATAGTATTTTTTTGAGAGGAATTTTTGAAACTAAACGGACCCTCATCAGCTCTGATGCTCCTCCACACATTGCCGTTAATTGCTACTGACAGCTTAGGACGCCTTGTTCAAAAACAGGAAGTTTTGCTAGATCGAGGAGAACTATAGCTCAGTGCACTACTCGAATTATAAACTTGCATGGACGACCCATAATTCGATCGAGTCAATTTTCAGGCCCTACTCCCCGTTGGCAGGAGGAATAAAACCAACAGTCTTATTAGCCGGGTTTAAGGTACCACGCACACGTTCTCTACTCTACTAACCACAGCTTTCCACTGCGTAAGTACAGTATACACATACTGTAAAAGACGGTGCTGAATGGCTTGTTCAGGGGGTTGATCACATGACGCTCCGCTGAGCACTGACTCCTTGCATGGTTTCGGCCTCTCCTTTTATCTGTCGTGTGGCATGTTCCACATATAATACTGCTAGGCTGGGGAACTATATGGTCTTCACTCTTCACAAACATAAAGAAAAACCAGTTTTTTTTAGACACGAATCTGGACTATGGAGAATGTATTCTAGGAAGGAAAACTGCGCTACCAAAATAGCTTCTGTCATGATCACTGATTATGGGATTCATGGGAGATGATGTCCAAATGCCTCTCTTGGCCCCTAGCGTTCTGTAACGTTTGTCACAGTTAGTCAATTACCCCTTTGGCTTCTACTCTAAAATGCAGCAAGAGGGACGGGGACTATATATGGTCTTCGCTCTTCACATCCATTGAAAAAACCCAAAAGCTAATGGGAGAGGCCTCTCCATTTAAGCTTAAGTAGAGAGCTCTCCACACTTTCTATATTTGTAGAGAATTATGAACATATGGTAATGTGGTAGGAAGGAGTGAGGGAGCAGGAGCACCATCGAATGTTTATGCATGCTTTACGGAGATTTGTGGTAATTTTTCTACTCTACTGGAATAGAAGTAACTTTCTACTCCGCTGGTATCTTGAAAAGTAACTTCGCAGCCAATAAGCATCAGAGAAAGTACATCTTCATATGTTTTGCGATGTGAAAAGTAACTTTTACTTCTGACAAAAGTAACTCCGCCACCTTTCATCAAAACATACTCGACTGAGATTTTGTTTTGAAGTATTTAACAAGACAAATATAATGGTGTGGTCTGATTACAGTTTGGATGCGTGCTCGTAAAGTTGCGGCTTTTTTAAGCTTCGAGCTCCACCTTGCATGGGGTTGCACATGGCCCCCCACATGCAACCGATGGTGCTCCCAGGCTGGCTGGCGCCCCCTGGATAGGAAGTAACTTTGTGCTCCGCTGATGTTTTGAAAAAGTAACTTTGCGGCCAACGAGCATAAGAAAAAAGTAACTCTATACTCCGCTACTATGCAAAGAGATGCTACGATGCCGTGGTAGAAGGTAACTTCGCCGTATCTGTGCGATATAGAAAGTAAGTTCCGACATATCCGTGCGATACAGAAAGTAAGTTTCTTTCTCCCAAAAAGTAACTTCGTCATTCTTCATCAGAATATAGTCGACTGATATCTTGTTTTGAAGTTTTAATCGAGACGAATATAGCAGTGCGATTTGATTGCCATTTGGATGTTTGATTATAAGGTTATGACTTTTTTCTTGACCCACTCTACCACCTCTGCATGCAAGACCCTGTCATGGGAGGCCTCTCCACGAACCGTTAAATGGAGAGGCCTCTCCCTGTAGTCACACCCTTGAAAAAAACAGTTTTTTTTCGAGCCCTGCTATGGTACACCAATGACTTACTATGAGGTAAGAGTTTAAATAGATCTGAACCCTTAATTTTTTGAAAGAGAAATCCAAATTTTATTTATTTAAACATGGAAACAGCCAGCATGTACCCACTACCCACCACGTTAACCGGCATGCATGCATGCACGCAGTATCAAACTACTCCCTCCAACCCCAAAAGTATGACATATGAGATGCGTGCACGTATTAGTTTCTCAATTTTGACTCGATTTGTAGAAAAATATGTGTAATATTTATATCTCTAATAAATTTGTTAAAAACTAGATTTAAATATCTATCTAATGATACTAATGATGTATTATAAATATTAATATTATTTTATATATAATTAGTTAATGTTGAAAGATGTTGTTTTTATTGGGAAGCGAGAATAACATCTATTTTGGGACGGAGGGAGTATGTTGCGTATGCCTAAAAAGAAAATTATATGCATGCGGTTTATACCAAAACAGGTGTTGCATAACACCACGAGGGCTTTTTAAAATATCAGAGCAAATGGCAGATCTGGTATTGTAAATGTGATATTCCTTGTGTTAAAAAAACATATCGTGCGTGTGTGTATTTAATTTCTATTTGCAATATATTATTCCTGATTATATCGTGCGTGTGTGTATTTAATTTCTATTTGCAAAACATATCACGTTTCACGCAGAGGATTCAAAACGTTCATACTTTGGATAAAAAAATAATGGTCATGCCACGTTCACACTTTGGATTCTTCCTAATTTAATTTAGGCAGATTTATTTCATGAACGGAGGATACAGTTAGGTTGTGCAGCACAGACACGTCACGCACTGAACGGTCATTTTACTTGATTTTTGTATAAATTATGAAATATAAATAAATATTCAATCTTTTTTTGTGCAAAAAAATAAATATTCAATCTACTACCTCCTAGTAAGAGGTAATATTTCATTGTAACCACCTAGATCTGATTAAATGGACGGTCCATAGTTATTTGGGAGGACTGTAGCAGAGCCTTTTTTCGGACATGAATATAGGATCTGAAAAATTTTCAGGAATGGAAACTGAGTGCCCAAATTGCTTGTATCTTGCATGATCACTTGCCCTGCGATTCATGGGCGCGCGATCATGTCCTAAAGCTTCTCGTGGCCCGTCCCGTGAGTTCTCAAGCGTTTGTATGACAACAACCAGTTACCCCTTCGGCTTGCACTCTATAAATGCAGGTCTTCACTTTTCACATACATTAGAAAAATAAAATCAGTTTTCCCGGACATGAATCCAAATTGCTTTGTCATGATCACTGTCCTGCGACTCATGAGCAATGATGTCCCAAAAGCTTCTCTTGGCCCGTCTCCAGCGTTCTCTAGTGCTTGTCTGACAACAGTTAGTCACTTACCACTTCAGCTTTTGGTACTCCAAAAATGCAGCAAGCAAGGGATGTGAAGTTGTGAAAGTATATATGATCTTCATCTTTCCATACATTAAAAAAGAATCTTGTTTATCAGACATGAAAATGGAATCTGGAGAGTATTCAGGAAAGAAAAACTGAGCGTCCAGATTGCACTTGTAAACTCTATATGCCGTGTGCAGCAGCTATCTCCCCCACGTGCTGTCATTAACTCATGATCGCTTGTCCTGCAGCGAGGCTGTGATTCATGTGCGATGATGCCCCAAAGCTTCTCTTGGCCCGTCCCTAGCGTTCTCTAGCTCTTGTCTGACGACAGTTAGCCAGTTACCACTTCGGCTTGCTACTCAAAAAATGCAGCAACTAGCAAGCGAGGGATGGACCGGTAGCTAGATGCAGCAGGTGGCAAGTCGCAAAGCCTGGGAGCTGAGCTGCTGCCTGGCTCAAATAAAGTGGGGGCTTTGTTCATGGTTCTGCTATCTTCCTTTTTCTTCTGCAGCTTCCATGATTTGATGACGTTATGCCGAGTGAGACAAGCATCAACAACAATTCCTAGCGTCTCCCAGGAACTGACAAAAATGCATGCTACGTAGTAGTACACGTTGACGTGACAGGCGATAAATGCAATCTTTGTTATGATACTGTAAAAATCGCCGTATTAAAATTCTCTAACATGGAAGTAATTAAAAACCATCATGACCTTAGTGAATACTAAATACTAAGATGAAAAGGCAGATTAGATCAAGTGTCACATATTGAACGGGTTTAAACGAGGAGCCCGCAAGGTTCAATTTTAGAAAGAGTAAGCTCATATATTACTAGAAACTCCGTGTTTTCCTTGTTCCGAATCAGCCAAAATTCAGGAAGCCTGTATGTCTAGTACGCGGCTGAAGCCGATTTCCGTCGTCAGTGATGGGATAGCGGCAACTATTGCTGAACGAGATGGCCCCGTTGTCGTCGTCGTCCTGCGCCGCGCGTGGCTCCTCCGCCCCTCCGCTAGCGAGCCGTGTGCGTGCTTTTCAGACGTCGAATCATATGCCTTCCGCCTGTGCGAGGGGGCAGCACATTGTTGCCATAAATGGCACGCGGCTCCGGTGGCTGAATCCCGGAGATTCAGATCCGCCATCCGTGCTCCAGCACCACCACACCACGCACAGTCAGGGGCGGACCCACGTTGTGATGAGTGAGGGCACAGGCCCTCACTCAACTTCTTCTAATCTAATTGATCGACTAGATTTCACCATATAAAAGCTTCGTTAATTTAGTTATTTTAGAGGTGTTTTGAAGTGTGCCCTCTCTCAAATTTTCCTCAAAGTCCGCCCCTGCGCACAGTTGATGCGTCAGAAACGGTGACCGCTACAGGCCGGCGTGCATCACGATCATAGCAGTGGATCGATCAAGTCTGGGTGACGAGCTCCGAGCTCGGCTCGGCCTGCCCAGCTCGTTACCTCGGGTCGATCGGCTTCTGCTCTGTGATAAAGAAGATAAAACGAGGTCAAAGTTCGGCTCGCGTCCGACCGTTAACATTTAGCACAGACAGCAAGCAGCAACAACCTGAACAGTGTAAACATTTAACCAACCGTGTTCAGATTAAAAAAAAAAGTACTTATCCAACAAGTTTTTTCTATTCATCCCACTCACAGAACACGCTTTCCAGTGCACTATTCATCTAGAAAAAGTACTTTCTACCTCTAATCTGAACACAGCCCATTTTCATTGGTTTGGTCTAGTTTGTGCAGAAGCATTCGTTCACTGACTTGTGCTCGTGCATGCCATGTCCTATGAATAATGCAACAAACTGTGCCATGACCTATGGGGGGCAACAGAGGAAAACATGGAATGCATGAGAATCGAGAGACACAATACATTGTTGAAAAGCCTGCAGATCGATCTGAATTCAATTGGCTCCCAATTCAACCGTTCTGAAAACCTTTGCGATTGGTGCTTGATCTGCGTCTGTACATGTGGCTAGATCGCCGATCTTGCTGGGAATTGATTGCTTGCAGAAGTGTTCGCCGACTCGTGCAGTCGCATTGTTGTACCCTTCAACGAATCCTGGTGTTCCAGACCAAAAGATGACCCTGTACATGTGACTAGGAAAGAATCAATGCAGTGCGACGCATCTTTAGGTCTCTCCCAATGCCTGTAGGTCGACACGAAGACGATCAGTACGATGGTGGCTCGTGTACGTATAGTTCTTGCATTGCATGCGACATGCGCCGCGCAGCTGATGGCAACTTTTTCAGGGGTTCATCATGAGGCGATCTCGAGTGCTTTTTTAGGGATACATTGTTCGTGCGAGTTAGCATACGATGTTTTAACTGTCTAGATTGCCAGTGTCGGCGTGTCCAAGTTTCAAAGTTCGTGCGTGCCTGCATGGATATCACGTTGTTGTTTTGTGTAGAGCTATAGAACGAGCACTGTCTGTCGTCCGTCGTCAGTGGACGACGTGCCAGAGCTAGTGGGCTGGATGGCTGGAAATTCTTCCATGGTCTAAAATTCTTGAGGGCCTGCCCTTGTTTGTGGTGTGGGTGCCATGGGCTACAATCAATCCTTTAGGGCCCCCTTTGTTTGTGGTGGGATGGGCTACAATCCAGCAGGGGAAGAAGGGAGAGGATAGGGAGAATTGGGCCTCTTGATCGTTACATAAATTGACACTGGCACACTGCCCAGTGCCGAGCTTGTTTTTTGGTGCCAACATGACCTGTCTTCGATCAACAGAAAGCACAACTGAAACTTTCTTGAGGCAAAAATATAATAAAGCCATGTTTAGATTCCAACTATTCACTGTTCATTCTAACTTTTCACTATTCATTTAACTTTTTACTGTTCTTTCCTCACAAAACATGTTTCTTCACTATTCCCTCCTCACAAAACACGTTTCCCAGCGAATGCTACAGTAATTTTCTTATACTACAGTGTTTTTTCCTACAATCTAAATACACCCTAAAAGTGGGGAAAAAAAGGATGATGAGGCGATGAGCTGACCAGATGAACGCCGGCAGCATGCAGGTAACTGCAAGATGTAGTACACGTGGTTGTGCTGCATCTCACGGCGCCTGCTTCACCTTTCGCGTGCTGAGTCTCCTCACCAGAACCAACAATGCCTGACGAGGGGGTTGCCGTTGCCGCCGACAGTGTAACCAGGAGAAAGAGCCGGCGGAGCTAAAACACATGAATTGAAATCTTTTCCAACCATAATCCTCCTCTTGAGAATAATATCATATTTTTTGGTAAGACTGGATGCTTTCTCCTCCTTATTATATGACAAGGCCGTGCTCCTGACACATATTTTTTAAGAAAAAGAATAATATCGTATCATCAGGCAAACTTTTGCGTCTCCAACTCTTCATTCCCAATTTCCCATCCTCTGGAGGAGGAAGGACCGGAAGAGTACTCGATCCATAAAAAAAAAAGCGCTTGATCGAACCTGCGGGCGCCACGTGGAGGGTATCGACAGGGGGGCACGACGCTGACGCCTTCCCTCCCTCCCTCCCTTCATGATTGGTGATCGCGAACTGCCATTTGCCAGCCCCGCATGCAAATGCAATGCAGGCATGCAGCCGTACGTCCTCTTCGGGTGTCGCCTTCCGCCACGGCGGCCCGGGCGCCGTACGCGGCCACATCCCGGCTGCCCAGCTCTGAACTGATGACTTGATGAGGCAGGCAGTCTGCGTGCGCGTGCGTGCACGGTGCAACCTCAGCGCCAGCGTGGAGCCGGCCCTTACTCCGAGACAGAGACACTGCCTGCAGCGGGTTCGGATTGGCCTGACACCTATCTGCCCCTGCTACGGAGTAGATTTCATTTCGAACGTGTTTAGTTGTTGGGGAAGAAATTTTTTTTTTCTTCTGATAAACGTGTTTTGTGAGTGGGATGAATAGGAAAGCTTTTTGGAGTTGGAGAAGAACTTTTCTGGAAACCGCGTGGCCTGCTTGAATATCAATGGTGTGGTGACGCAGCCAGCCAACATTGCCGCGCGGGACCGGGCGATGATGGATGGGCAATGGATGCATGGCCGCGGCATGGGTGAGCGACGACGACTGGCTGGCGTCCCGTGCGGAGCATGAATGTGTGCGACCAACCTCCTCTGATCTAACCGCGCGAGTAAATGGGCTTCTAAATTGGGCTATGTTGAGATTCAGAAAAAAGTACTTCTCTAATAAATTTTTTCTATCATCCCACTTACAGAGCACGCTTTTCAGTACACTATTCATCTAGAAAAAGTACCTTTTACTTTCGAACACAGCCCATGATTCAAATTGTAATCAGTGGCTGCCTGGTTGCCCCTAGCTGTTGCGACGGGAGCCGGAGATGGATGTGACGACAAAGATTTGGATTTGTTTCGAAACCCTAGCAGGCTGCTGGTGCTGGACCATCGGCTGGATGCATGGCCGCCAAGGTGCGCCGCACCTCGTGTCGGTGGTGGTACGGTCCCGGGCCTCCTCGCTGGAGTGCAGGGCCCGTGCTCCCTCCCGCCCTCCAATCCGTACCCCGTGAGCGAAAAAGGCCAATATTGCATCGGATAAGCGAGCGAGCAGAGCAATGTGGCAGCAAGCGGATGGGGATGATGGGGACTAGGCGGCCACGGCCGTGCGCCCGTGCCCGTGCATACTATCATGCATGCAGAGCGGCGCGGCTGGGTGCATGCACGGCCACGGCGGCCGCTGAGCTGAGACGAG
Organism: Digitaria exilis; assembly: GCA_015342445.1. Classification (NCBI taxonomy): domain Eukaryota; kingdom Viridiplantae; phylum Streptophyta; class Magnoliopsida; order Poales; family Poaceae; genus Digitaria; species Digitaria exilis. The sequence continues at coordinate 3,032,222 of JACEFO010002056.1, read as the reverse complement.
CCGTACCGTATGCACGGCCACGGCCACGCATGCAGCAGCGAAAAAAAGCTGCATGTCCTGACGGAACCGAGACCCCACGGGGATATGGATAGCTCTGACGACCGAGCGGAGTGCCGAGGCCACCGTATCCTCCTCTTTTCGCCGGTTGGCATGCCGGCCGCGTGCACGCGACCAGGTCCTCCCCTCCCGGCGTCGGCGGCGAGGTTAGCCTCCCTCGCTCGGATCGGATCATCCGACGTGGCGCGTGCCGAGCTTAAGGGAGCCCCGGGCGTTGAGCCCCACGAAACGGATCGCAAATCATTGGGCGATCTCGATGGATTATTATTATTTGGAGCTGGCTGGCAATGATAGCGCGAGCGGTAGCTGTACTGCAAAATCGACGAGCGCGGGCGTTCAAGGCGTGCGGCGGGGAGCGCCCCCCGCGCCCGGCAAGGGTCTACCTGCGACTCTCTGTTCTATGGGGCCATGCCCGACGACGGCTATGCGTGCGTACGTGTGCGAGCCTTCAAGCCCGGCCTATACTGCCACCACTTGAATACGCCTCGCACTCGCCAGCTCATCACAGCTCGCAAGCAACGCCTGGTGCGTGACCCTGCAACCATGACGACACCTGCTCTCTCTCTCTCTCTCGATCGGTCCATCGGTCGGTGGTATGGGCGTATGCATGGCATGGCCCATCCCGTCCGTGCCGCCGATGATCCAACAACACGCGCGAGAGCTGGCACAACCACGCCACCATTCATTCACTCCACTTGATTGATTGCCCGGCCCCGGCCCCAGGCGTCAGCTACTACTAGTACGCAGTACATCTGCTGGAGTACGTCCTCGTCTCGTACGTTCGATCGGGATTCGGGACACAAGTTAGCTAGTTCGAGTCGCACTACTGCCTTCGTACGTACGCGCACCATGTAGTCATGTACACATACATACGGACCTGTGTTCACTTGTGACTTGTGAGCACTGAGAGCTTGAGCTCGTGAGCTGGCCACTAGTTTACACTTCCTCTCTTGCACGGGGAATAATGCTACGTTCCGTCACACGAGCCCCACGTCGAGCAACTTGACGACGGAGGTACGTATGGTACGGCCCCGGTGAGAAAATCGCCAGCCGTACGTGCATGCCTCGCTTTAAACGACCGGTCGTCACAGCCTCACAGCTTCCTCGATCTGTGGTGGTTAGGGAAGTAACTGCTGTATGTGTATATATCATCCAAACGTACCCACACCGTGTCCCGTGTGGACGGATGTCTAGTACTGTGAGTAGTTTCACGTCAGCTCGCCGCGAACTTGCGAGTGAACGACACATGCACGGCCGAGCGGAAGAAGAAGAAGAACACACTACACGGCGTGTGCGTGGGTTTTTTTTTCTTTCTTTTTTTCATTTCTGCTTAAAAAAACAGAAAAGAGAGCATGTCATGCAATATTTGCTGTTCATGCTGAGGTCATATGATGAATTGATATCTTCATCTCGATCGGGCCTATACTTAAGTTCAACCACCTATTGTACTCGCGACATTTTCATCATTTAGTCCTCTGATTTGACTTATGAGACGGGTGTACTCTGTGTACTAGGAGTACTGCTACTTCTCTCTAGCTAGAGCTAGGTGCATGCTAAACATCTAGGAGTAGGTCTACACATGCTCTAGTGTCATTGGTATACACATGCTGTGAAAAAGATACGATGGCTTGATCTTTTCTTTCATCACATGTCGAAAACAATAGTTTGAACCGTCAAACAACAGCGTCGGCAACATTGACAACTCAATATGGAGGTATAACTAGCATCTTTCTTAATGTTCCGGCATTTTAATCTATGGTGTGTGAAAGGGTAGTAATTGCAACACCAGAGACGATCGTCTGCGACATGCATGGATGACAACATCTGGAAATACATCGCCTAAAGTCCAAACGAAATGAAAATTCAATGCACCTATTAGACCCACCCATCATACTATCTTTTAGGTTGAGTTAGATCCGAAAGCTCAGTTGTTGTGGGGCTTCAGTAGACATGGGTCTATGGGGGTGCCGATTCATAAATATATCGGGCAAGGCTAGACGGCTAGTATCCGCAATGTACTATAGAAGGACTTGAACTATAAACGTTTAAAATAATGACACATTTACGAATAATGCTACAATGTGTCAACTAATTACTATATTTACAATGAATTTTACCTGGACATACATGGGCGATGATTAATGGGTATATCAGGTAGGTCTAGCTAGTATCGATCTGCACACTCTAGCAGCATCTAAAATGTAGGCGTTGAAAAATAATAATAATTACGTATTTAGAGGTTATGCTAGAATCGTGGCAACTATATTTACATTGAATTTTAGCAAACCATGAGCTTTGGAAAGTTCCCATGAGCTTTAGAAAGTTGTTCCGGAAAATATGCTAACTACCATGCCAAAAGGCTTGGAATTTCACGAGATTAATCGCGGATCACCACATGTAAATGTTAGCGCAACTAGTTTTGGTTTTGATTATGGTGAACTTTACGTTCGCGAAAAAAAATTACGAGGAAATTTGTTAAAAAAAACTATCATCAGAGTTTCGATGAAAATTTTGTCGAAATTTCAGCTGCTTTGCACGCTGCCAGTGCGTCTCACCCCTCCCCGAATTTTTCGTAGGCACAACATGTACACATAATGGTAGGCATTGTGATATGTACTTCTCGTTCTCTCCTTATATTATTTTTGCATAACTGTATTCACTTAAACAAGTAAACTACACACACAAAAGTTGAATTTGGTACATGGCTTTTTGACAGGTAATATCCTATCCTGACAACTTATAGTCGCTGCTTTCAGTCATGTGGCAATGGTATTTTTAGGTCACGCGTTTGCGCTCTGCACTTTACGCGCGGTTACGAAATGCATGCCCGTCGGTACGGCTAGACAAAGCAGGCGCTCAGAGTGACCATCAACAGAACGAGCCTCCTCTGCAGAAGACCCGTTTCCTGGTCGTAAGAATGTACCATTGCATCTTCACGTTCAACAACCAACAGTACTTCACACTGGTAAGAACACGTTCCACGTTCACAAGAGAAGAAGATGCAGTGGGCAGTTGCTGCAACTAGTAGTATGAGCATGTGAATGGTGCGTTGCCACACACAAAAGTCACACAAAAAAAAGGATATGAACTTGTGAACGGTCTGATCGATCAACAAACACAGGAAACCGATGAAAAACCACCCCCACGAATTTCTACCAAAAATGAAGGGGCGTCAGCGTCTATGCCATGTTTGCCGTTCCACCACTCTCAATTCACCAACTTTCTCCCAAAAAACACTATTCATCCAACTTTTCCCTATTCATCACATACCTCCCACTCACAGAATACTATTCATCTACAGTGTTTTTTCGGGTCTACGGTGCTTTTTCGGGTAATCTTTCCCAATCTAAACACCCCCTCCCAGTGTGAAGCAGTTTCTACTTTCTACACCACCTCTGTTCACAAGAGATTTCACAGTTGCAGAGCCATCTGATATGCTACTGCAAGCAAGGATCCAGCCAGGTCGCGAGGTGCCGACGGTGATGGTGCATCTCAAGGTCAGTGATGAATGATGATATGAATCCGCTGCACGTCCCGATCGGTCTTAAAGATCTGGCTGCGCGTGTGCCTGCACCATCGCCGTGGCGTCCCCTGTCCCTCATCAAGCCGCTGCTCCAGCGTCCCCCCCGCCCTGTCTCCTCCCCTCGCGCGTCTCCCACCTCTGGTGCCAACTCACGCGCATTACCTCCCACATCACACTCCCCTGCTGCTGCTGGCTGGCTCCTCTCGTCCTTCCCTACGGCCCTACTCCATCCATCGCGGAACCATCCACCCGGCACACCATTCCTATCGCCCCTCCCAAACCCCTATAAAACCCCAGCACACCATTCTCCTTCCTCCACCCAACACACAGCACGAGCTCGATCACTCACTCCTTCGAGCTGCTGCTGCTTCTTCCTCCTCTTGTTCTCGCAAGGTTTGAGTAGCTTCTTCACTCGATTGGTTGGGTTGGGTAGGCTCGCTGAGGGCTCTCTATCGGCCATGGCTCGGGTGATCTCTCTGGTTCTGGGCGTAGTGCTGCTCGCCTGCTTTGCTGCTTTCGCGGCGGCCAACTTCAACCAGGAGTTCGACATCACCTGGGGCGACGGCCGTGGCAAGATCCAGAACAATGGCCAGCTCCTCACGCTCACGCTCGACAGGACCTCCGGCTCGGGGTTCCAGTCCAAGCACGAGTACCTCTTCGGCAAGATCGACATGCAGCTCAAGCTCGTCCCCGGCAACTCCGCCGGCACCGTCACCGCCTACTACGTACGTATACGCCCCTGCACCTGCTCTCCTCTGCTTCTAGTACTTCCACAGTTCTACTTCTGATCATCAAAAGCTAATTGAAGATTCAAAATGTGTGTGGCTGATGATCGATCGACTCTACCTGTACGTGGTTGCAGCTGTCGTCGCAGGGCAACACCCACGACGAGATCGACTTCGAGTTCCTCGGCAACGTCACAGGGGAGCCCTACACGCTGCACACCAACGTGTTCACGCAGGGGCAGGGCCAGCGCGAGCAGCAGTTCCGCCTCTGGTTCGACCCCACCACGGACTTCCACACCTACTCCATCCTCTGGAACCCCAAGCACATCATGTACGATTTCTCCTTCACTGTTAATTCTTTCATCACTCATCATAGCGTGTCAATGGATTGATCCTTGAATGACATGACAAATAAATCTTGCTCTTGTTGGATCGATGCAGCTTCATGGTGGACGACCTGCCGATCAGGGACTTCAAGAACCTAGAGAGCAAGGGGATCGCGTTCCCCAAGAACCAGCCGATGCGTCTCTACTCGAGCCTATGGAACGCCGACGACTGGGCGACGCAGGGTGGCCGAGTCAAGACGGACTGGTCCCACGCGCCCTTCTCGGCATCCTACCGTGGCTTCAAGGCCGACGCCTGCGTCGCCGTCGCCGGAGGCAAGACGCGCTGCGGCAACACCGTCGGCACCGAGGGCGCCGCCGGCGCTGGCCACGCCGCCGGCGAGTGGTACAACCAGGAGCTCGACCTCACTCTGCAGCAGCGCATGCGTTGGGTCCAGCGCAAGTACATGATCTACAACTACTGCACCGATCCCAAACGTTACCCGCAGGGCCTCCCCGCCGAGTGCTCCATCCAGCAGTAGTATCTCTGTTCACTCCATCACCGCGTCAAGCAAGCTCGGCTCGCCAGCAATGGCGGATGGATGCTAGTACATCGATGATCACCGGATCAAGACGAAGGGTATGGCAAACGTACATGGGATGCATAAAGGGCAGTCTGTGTGGTAAATAAATAAGTATTTGGTAATTCGTGGCGCCTGTAATGCAGTAGATGTTGGGTGGTAAATTCTTCTGTCTGTACTCTGTAGCCTCTCCATCGCCCCCTGTTTGTTTCGTGTCATGTAATGGTCGTCACCATCAAATGTCCAACACTTGGTGTTCATGTCCGTCTGTAACATATCAAAAAGCCATACGTACGTGTTCTTCACTCGCTGCTCTATCAGTGTACATGTGCTCTCCCTTTAAGCATTGGAAGTTGTGAAGTTTGTTTGAGTGGATTGCTAGTGGAAATTTTATATCCTCCTGCGTTTTTTTAGAATTGGAACTCTGTCTTCTCATCAGCAGTTCTCGTTTTCTTTTCATGCATTCATGTCTGGCCAGTTTATCATCTACTGAACCCAATTGAAGATTAGTGCCCACGCTGATGGCATCGCCTGTATGTCGGATGGATCGGCATGGCGGCAAGTAAATGTTGCCGTCGCCAGATGTTTCGCACTACTGGTGTAGCAACAGCAACCTCTCCACTAATCCCCTCTCTTAATCGCACGACAAATCCATACGTGTCTCGATCTGTCACGAAAGGGACGCCAGAAAGTTCGACGATCGAAAAGGCCGAGGCTTTCAGTATTCACAACCGACACTGCAGAATGTGTACGCGTACTGTACGTGTTTTTAGCAGAGGTCGACATTGCAGGATGTGTACACGTAGTACGTGATTTTAGCAGAGGTTGACGATGAAAGGAAACCCCTGCTTCGAGAAGGAAAACACAGGCCACACACACATGCATGGCATCAACCTCAAATATTTGGTACCTAGCTACACGTTGCTCCACTCCATGCTCTCGTCCGGCTTGGGTCGCTCCATACGGCCACGGCGCAAGGTGACAATGCTCGTCGCAGGCCACGCGCAGCTCGTTTCGTAATGACCCGTCAGGTCCCAGCGGCCTCTCGCTCTCGGCGTCTCGGTCGCGGCAGGCCGAGGTGCCGGAGCGCCGCTGCCGACAGGTGGCCGCACCGACAAGTAGCCTACTCAAGATCGAACTCCGCCGCTCCCCGGCCGGCTAGATAGGCGGCTGCTCATCGGATCAGCACGGTGAACTGTGAGGTGGCCTCTGCGCCGGTTGCACCTGGCAGCTTGTTGGAGCATCTCGTGTCCTCTTTCTCTGAAGAAAAGGCTGTGCAGTTCAGTAAAGTGACTCATGAGTCGTCACGGCCGTGTTTAGTTGAGGGTGGGAAAAAATACTTTTTTTCTAGAATACGTGTTATGTGGGGGAGATAAATAGGAAAGGTAAAAAAAGATTTTCTGGGATACGTGTTCTGTAAAAGGGATGAATAAAAGGTAAAAAGTACTTCTGGAACTAAACACGCCTCCAAGGAGCTTCGAGTACGGTGTAGGAGTAGCAAACAAGGCATGGTCCAGCCTAGCAGCCTAGCTGCTGTAAAAGCAATCTGAATGTTGCAGAGATATTTGCCACGAGTGCAAAATTACAAGGATGAAGAAGGCTCTTTGGATCAGGATTCTACTGACGGAGTGACGAGATTAAATCTAGGTGCTCTCTGCTCTAGATATTATAGAGAGTTTTGGGCCACAATTTCGACCAAGAAACGAAGTGGTGGCCAGTGTCACAGGCTCACAGTACAGCTGATTGGTTATTGGCTTAAGGGACCTTTTATTGTCTGCACAGAGTGTAGTTGAAAATGAAGTGTATGGAGCCAGCATCAGTCTATTATATGTCGCCTCATCATGTCCCTTTGGGTCGTCCTGTGGCTGGATCTCTCTGCCTGCTCACTTGGGCACAATCATACGGGAGATGTGTTTGACTACATTGTGAGTGACTGGGATCGATCAGAGCATGATACTGTTCTAACCTCATGACCGATGAAAGTGAGCTGCCTCTGCAATTTTCGAGCACCAGGAATAGAACTGCATGCATTTCCTTCAGCATTGTTTCCTTTCAACGCTTATCTACTGGACTAGTAGTAGGATGTTACATTTTGAAGAGACATTGATTTCAGATATATTACTCCTCATTGCTGCTGTGTGTCTATGCATGCATGATTGGTGAAGGCTAGCTGTCAAGATTTATATGCAATGATAGACTTCACGACAGGCAGAGACCCCACTGTCAGATTTATGAATTTGACAACGTGCCAAATATTAGGGTGTCCCACAAGTTAATCCCGGTAGGCCACGCTATCATGCTTCTGCTGATTCCTGCCTCTGCATCTTTCTGTCGATATTTTTTTTTCTGTAGACACTAGCATACCTGGTAGCACCACAGTTGAAACAGAATGTCTTTTACCCATGAACAAACCAACAAGAACATACATGGGATCTTCACCTGGCAATCCAAACTAGCTCACTAGTAATATGTGATTTCAGTTGTGGATCTTTCGGCTGTATTGCGGTGGGAGTTCATCATGTGTTCATTGTACTGAACACTGGAGTAGTGGAGTGCTAGTACAGACAAGCAGACGTAGAGCTGCTTGCATTGTATCGAGTGCGATGATTGTTCTCATTTGGCCACGGCCGGGGGCTGGGAAGAGAGCCAAGACTGCACCTATCTGGTCCTCCATTTTTCGTGCAACACATGTTGCTTGTGCAAGTTCACCATAAGAAGAACACCATCATTGCCTTTGGTAAATGACACAAGATCTCCCCCAGCTGTATACCACACTTGCTTAACACCTTGATGATTACAAATGGTCCTAAAACAACAAGAGGGCAGGACTAGTACATGCATGTACTCCTACTTGCTCGCCCACATACCCCAACTGCCATATAAGTCCTCAACATGTCCTTATCAGATCATCAAGGCGTATCAAAAGTTTATATTACTCAAGTTTTTCAGTCACCACATCGACATTCTGCATCTGTAAAGCAAGGTAAGTAAAGCAAGTTTCCCTGTATCTCCGTCCAAATGAAGCGCACAGTCTCCATCAGCGCCTGCATAATTGGTACGCTCGAGTAGAGACAACTGGAGAGCGGCCCCGGGCCCTAGGGCACCAAGTTTTGCATATGATTAGAGGCCTCTGGGATACTGCGACCTTTGATGCGTCAATGGCATTGCTAAAGCGACTTCCTTGCAAATTCAATTCAGGGACCAGCAGGCTGCTTCCACTTGGATCGCGTCTGCTGGTCAAGATCAACGAATGGAGATGAGCCTTGCTAGGTCTCATGAGTCTGAGGTGTTCAGGAGTTAACAGTTTTTTTTTTTTGGTCATCGATTCTGATCATCTTCAGTTACTAATTAGTATAGTAGGCAAAAGGTGAATTTGGCCATCTGGCCATGGATGGATCAGGAAGACATGCAACCTGAAGCCAGAACCGGAGCGAGGCTTTGACAAGAAGCTGGGGAGCCTGACAGTGTCGAACAGCCACATGGTTTAGAATTTTTGACCCAGGTATAGTTGAGACCTAGAGACACTACAGTGGCATCGCGAGCACTGAGCTGGATGCAGTAACCGCCTTAAATCGCCTGCAGGAGCTTAATTTTCTGCCACTGTTAGTCAGGGATCAGCTGGTCACTTCATCACCTCATAAGGTCTCAACACCAACTAACAGTGGCTCCGGTGCCGGCGGAGCTTCGTGGTAGGGTGGGTGAGGCCATGGGAGATCCGGTCAACTCCGTGCTCAGAGAACTACTGGGGGGGGGGGGGGGGGAGTTTCTGCTGATCCGTTGGCCGGTCGGAGGCCTCGAGCCTATGGCTCCAAGTTTTGGCCATTAGCCGGCGATTTGAGCTCCGATGAGGAGGACGAGACTGAGGAGGATAGCGGGTGCAGCCTGACGCCTGGACAGCAAGAATGGACTAGCGCTGTTCTCTGCAATGGCTCAGGCGATGCCCCCGTCATGCTACCCTCAGTGGTAGAACTAACCAGTAATGTGCGTCTATCCTCATGTGCTGCAGGTACGGTGACGGCAAGGAAGGGAGTCCATAGCGGAAAGCTGGCTGGTGTGCTGCCGACGCCGCCGCCGTCAAAGACGAAGCCGTGTCGTGGGCCACTCCCTCCGGCCAGAGTGTCGCCAAGGTTAACCTTGGCCGACGCTTTGGACTCAGCGCGACGTTCGCAGCAAACTGGCGTGGGCTTTGGCGTTCCTGGAGCCCCTGCTCGGCGGTCTTCTCCGGCGTCGGGCACGACCGATGGGGGCTCGTCGGTTTCTTCTGACCGACCGCGGACGCGGGATCCCGGAGCTTCCGGTCGGGTGGTCGGGGCGTTGCCTGGGCCGGGCTGCTCGGTTCAGCTCCGTCTGGGTGGACGCCTGGCCCGTTTCTCTTTTGCGTCTGGGCTGTGCAGCCTATTCGCTCATGTGGGACGGCCGCGGCGTTTAATTCCTCTGGCACGCGCGCTGTCCTCGTTCGACGCCTCGGGCTTTTCTCACATTCATTCCTCCACGACGATTGGGGTCCCGTGCCCGGTTGACGAGCGAGGGCCTGTTCAGGTTGAGGTTGAGGAGGCGAAGCACTGCGACGACATGGATCGGCGGGGTGCTGGCGCAGGAGGTCGCGGCCGAGGCTTTGGCAGCCAGAACCATGACAGCGCGCCAGAGGGCGCTGGGGGTCGCGGTCGTGGTCCCGGCCAGGCTCGCGGCGTTGAGGAAGAAGGGCTGTTCAATGGCGGTGGCCGCGGAGACTTCCAGGGCGGCGACCTCGACTTTGATCCGGGCTACGGCGATGCATCGAGCCGTGGCCGGGGTTGGCAGCGTGGTGGCTTCCGGCCACGCGGTCCCAGGGGCTTCGGCCTGAGGCGTGGCGGCCATGCTGGCAGGCCGGGCCGCGGTGGCAGGGCTTGGCGTGCTAGTGCACCCCAGCGTGGCTTGTCCGCTGCCGCCCGGGGTGGGCACGCTTCGCAAGCCTACGTTCCGGCGGCTGACGATGGTGCTGCTGAGGTGCCGCCCCCTGCGGCCTTCTCTGGTGTAGCCGGGATGGAGCTTGACATGGAAGTGGAAGTGGAGGAGAAGGAGACAACTAAAGCTGGAAGGAAGGACCGAAGCTGCAGCCACTGTGCGCTAAAGGGGCACCTGGCGGCTGATTGCTCCACATTGTTGTACTGCGTCATTTGCGACGGGCACAACCATGTCAACCATCGCTGCCATCTGCTGAAGCAGCCACGGCCGGTTGCGCATGCTGTTGGGTATGCGGTGGCAGGCTTGGGATTCTATCACATCCCACATCCCCCGCTATACAGGAAGAAAGACTCGAAGACTGCCATGATCAAGGTGGTGGGAGGTACTTTGTCCATTGGTCAAATTGTGGCACAATTGCAGTGAGTAGTGTCCAGTAAATGGAAGTGGGAACCTGTGACTCACGACGAGGATTCGTTTGTCGTTCAGTTTCCTTCCAAGAATGAGTTACAACGTGCAATTGCGTTCGGCGGTGCGGATGTCCGAGACAAGGATGTGCCTTCGGGGGTACGTTTGCAATTTGAGGAATGGCACAAGGAAGAAGAAGGGTACTTACTACCCAAAGTCTGGATTAGGGTCACTGGAATTAGGAAGAAGTTGAGAGAGTTTCTGAATTTATGGGCTATTGGGAGCATGCTAGGCTCCACTCAAACTGTTGACATGGAGACAACGAGGAAGAGCAACTTCGGCCGCATCCTGGTAGCTGTGCTTGATCCAAAGTTACTGCCTCCAAAACTTGACACAGTAATAGGGGATCATTACTTTGACTTGAAATTTGAAGTGGAACCAGTGGGATTTGATGACAATGGTGATGAGGTTACCTTCAATTTTGAGGAGGGCAATGATGGTGACAACCAGGGTATGGAGGAATATGATCCTAATGCCGAATGTGGTCTGGACAGGGAGGGGAAGTGCTCTAGGAGGGAGCATGATGCTGCCTCTGGCGAGCAGGATGCTGAGCTTGGCAAGGATGGCATTAGTGCTAACAGCAACAAGAATTCCCTTACCATGTCAGAGATGCTGAGGGAAGAGATGGAAGCAAAAGTTCAGAGGATGGCTGCTGAGATTATTGATATGGCAGTAGACAAGACTCTTGATTTTTGCGTGGACAAGGTTCTAGCAGAAGGGGACGATAAGCAAGGGCCCGGTGCAATGGAGGATGACAGTGTTAAACAGTAGCATGCACGTTACGTGCTTAGGCTATTTTAGGCTGTTTTCTCTCACGCAATCACGCGTTATTCTCGGCAGGACTCCTTCCTTCCTCCACGGATTCTGTTTCTATAAGCCGTTGGTTAGGATATGGAAAGGAGCCGTCTATTTATGTAATCGCTCTTTGTCGAATACATCAATTGCGTGATTTCTATCCGCTCTCATGGTATCAGAGGGTTCGATCCTCTCACCGTACGCTTCCGCCTAATCCCGTCGCTGCCCTCTTCCGCCGCGGCGCGACCTTACTCCAACCCTTCCCTCCCATCGCCGTCTTTAGTGCGATGTCTCCCGAGGAGCTTGCAGCCGCCAAAGCGCAGGCCGACGCCGCTGCAGCCGCCAAGGCGAAGGCCGACGCCGATGCTGCTGCCAAGGCCGCAGCTGACGCCCACGCCAAGGCACGGGCCGATGCCGAGGCCGACGCCCTCTACGCCGCGCAGGAACGCGGCCAACTTCATGCCCAAGCCATTGCCGTCTCCAACATCAAGACAATGGTGCCGTTCGTCCTCGAGCAAACCTCCGACAACTTCTCCCGTTGGCGCAACTACTTCCTCAACGTCCTCGGCAAGTATGATCTCACGGATCTCGTACTTTCCGACGAGGACTTCTCCTCCGACCCGCACTGGCATCGAATGGACTGCACCGTCAAGTCGTGGCTGTATAGCACAGTCGCCCCTGATCTTGTGGAGATCGTCTCCACCGCATCACCAACGTCCCGCTCCATCTGGTTGGGTCTTCTTGAACAGTTTGTCGGCAACAAGGAACGACGGGCTCTCATCCTTGATGCTGAGTTCCGGAATTTCGAACAAGGAGATCTCTCAATCTCTGAGTATTGCCGCAAACTCAAGTCCATGGCTGACGCCCTTGCCGACCTCGGCGAGCCCGTCCCGGACCGGACTCTAGTGCTCAACGTTCTTCGGGGCCTGAACGAGAAATTCGCTCACATGGCGTCGCTCATCACCCACAGGGACCGTATGCCCACCTTCATCCAGCTTCGGGCAGATCTTCGTGTCGAAGAAACCATCATCAAGACCCGGCGGTCGTCCTCTACGGCACTCGTCGCTGGCTCCACCCCGACATCCGGCCAGGCACCTCGGCCCCCTGCTCCGACTCCGCCCCAGCAGCCTGGCGGCTCCAACCACCCGGCTCAGGCCAGCAATCCAGCCCACAACACCGGCTACGGCCGCGGTGGCCAGGGCCGAGGCCGCAACAGGCGACAGCGGCCCAACAACGGGCAGGGTGGCCAAGGCGCACAGGGAGGAGGCCCGACCGGCGCACAAGGTGGCGGACAGGCCGCTTTCCAGCCTGGATGGAATCCTTACACTGGAACTTTCACCATGTGGGCCGGCCCACGTGCCCCTGGCGTCATGGGCCCTCGTCCCCAATCTGCTCCGGCCCCTCAGCAGCCTCCGCAGCAGGCCTTCACTGCCTCCCACGCCGGCCCAGCGCAGCAGCCCATGCTGCAGTTCGGGCCTGCACAGTATGGCCTGCCGCCTCACTTCGGTGGCCTCCCGCAGTACACTCCTCCGGTGTACCCGCCCATGGTCTGGGACCAGAATCAACTGGCGCAGTCGTTCAACACTATGCAGCTCCAACCTCCTCCCACTAATGAATGGTGTTTCGACTCCGGTGCGTCATCTCACATGGCCTCCTCCTCTGGTACTCTCTCCTCTCCTCAACCTGTGAATTCTTCTACTCCTTCATCTATCATTGTGGGCAACGGTTCTCTTTTACCAGTCACTTCCACAGGGTCCACCTCTTTTCCTAGTTATAGAGGTCCTTTATTTTTACACTCTGTGCTTATTTCTCCTCATATTATCAAGAATCTTATTTCTGTGCGTCGTTTCACCACTGACAATAACGTTTCTGTTGAATTTGATCCTTTTGGTCTCTCTGTAAAGGATCTCATTACGAAGAACGTGATTGTCAGGTGCAATAGCACCGGGGAGCTCTATACCTTCCGCCCACCTGCGCCCATTGCTCTCACAGCCGTCACCAGTAATGCTACCCTTTGGCATCGTCGTCTCGGCCATCTCGGTCTTGAAGCTTTATCTCATTTAGCTTCTTATATTAAGTTTTCTTGTAATAAAAATGAGCTTGAAACTCTTTGTCATGCTTGTCAATTAGGGCGTCATATCCGTCTTCCTTTTAATAGGTCCACTTCTCGAGCTGTTAAAAATTTTGATTTGATCCATTGTGACTTGTGGACATCACCAGTTTTGAGTGTCTCTGGTTATAAATATTATCTTGTCATTTTAGATGATTGCTCTCATTATCTGTGGACCTTTCCCTTGCGCCTCAAATCTGACGCCTTTGCCACTCTAGCTCATTTTTTTGCTTATGCCTCCACCCAGTTCGGTGCCACTGTCAAGAGCGTCCAGTGTGACAATGGTCGCGAGTTTGATAACTCCTCTACACGCGCTTTCTTTTGCACACACGGAGCCACCATGCGCATGTCATGTCCCCATACCTCACCTCAAAACGGTAGAGCCGAGCGCATTATCCGTACCACTAATAATATCATGCGTTCCCTCATGTTTCAGGCTAGCATTCCGGCATCTTATTGGGTTGAAGCACTTCATGCCGCCACCTATCTTCTAAATCGCCATCCCACTAAGACACTAGACTTTGCCACTCCGCATTTTGCTCTCTTCGGCACCCAGCCATCTTATGAGCATCTTCGTGTCTTTGGTTGTAAGTGCTACCCTAATTTATCCGCCACTGCGCCGCACAAACTTGCGCCTCGCTCTACCCTTTGCGTCTTCCTCGGTTATCCCTCCGATCACAAGGGCTATCGGTGTCTTGACCTCACCACAAATCGTATCATCTTATCTCGTCACGTCGTCTTCGACGAGTCGTCCTTTCCTTTTGCAGAGCTCCCCGCTCCCTTGTCGTCCTCTAATCTCGATTTTTTGGATGAACTTGATTATGTGCCAAGTCCTATTGGCACTCGTCTTCTTGCAGGTCTCCACGGAGATCACCCTGCTGCCCCTGATGGATCCGTTCCTCAGGCCGTTGCCAGCAGGGCCACTGGTGCCGACGCGCCATTCCCGGATCCCCTGTCTCGACTGCGCGGACCTCCTCCTGGATTTCCCGCTGTCCCGGCACATGCTGCAGGCGGCAGCTTCCCGCGGTCCCCACCCGTGGGCCCCCCGCCAGCAGACAGCTCCACGCCGGGCTCCTATGCACCGACAACTACAGACGGCAGCTCCCCGCGGTCCCCACTCGCGGGCTCCCCTTCGGCCGTCAGTCCCGCGCAGGGCGCCTCCGCACTGCCCGCAGGACGCAGCCCTCTGCCGCTGTCACCTGCTACCGACGGCAGCCTTCCTGGAACGCCACAGCCGGCGGTCTCCCCCCTGCCCCGCCTTGCCGTGCGCGCTCCAGCCGTGACAAATGACCACACCATGCAGACCAGAGGCAAAGCAGGTTTTCGACAGCCCAAACAAATTTTTGATCTTCATACTGATGTGCTTTCTCCTCTTCCCAAGACATACCGTGGAGCTTTAGCTGACCCCAACTGGCGTGATGCGATGAATGCCGAGTTCACTGCACTCCTGGAGAACCATACCTGGGATCTGGTTCCCCCGCCACCTGGAGTCAACATTGTCACAGGCAAATGGGTCTATCGTCACAAGATGCATCCAGATGGCTCTCTTGACAGATATAAAGCTCGTTGGGTTCTTCGCGGATTTACTCAACGTCCTGGTATTGATTTTGGTGAGACGTTCAGTCCAGTTGTAAAGCCTGCTACTATTCGTACTGTTCTGTCTATTGCAGTTTCACAGGACTGGCCAATACATCAGCTTGATGTGAAGAATGCTTTTCTTCATGGTACTCTCTCTGAGACTGTGTATTGTGCTCAGCCATCTGGTTTTGTTGACCCATCTCGCCCGGATCATGTCTGTCGGCTCAACAAATCACTGTATGGTTTGAAACAGGCTCCGCGTGCTTGGTACAGCAGGTTTGCAGTTTTTATACAATCTCTGGGATTTGTTGGTGCTAAATCAGATACCTCGTTATTTGTCTATCGCCAAGGCTCAGACACAGTTTACCTTTTGCTATATGTTGATGATATTGTGCTCACTGCTTCATCCTCAGCTGCTCTTCAGCGGGTCATCTCTGCTCTCACCTCTGAATTCAGCATGAAGGATCTTGGGCCACTTCATCATTTTTTGGGTATGACTGTCTCTCGCAGCTCCACTGGTCTCTTTCTTTCTCAGCGCCACTACATGCTAGAAATTTTGGATCGGGCTGGTATGTCGGATTGCAAGCCTTGCACCACTCCTGTGGATACTTGTGCTAAATTGTCACCGGATGGAGATCCAGTTGCAGATGCCACCCACTTCAGAGGTCTTGCTGGTGCTCTACAGTACCTCACCTTTACTCGGCCAGACATCGCCTATGCTGTTCAGCAGATCTGTCTATTTATGCATGATCCGCGCGAGCCTCATCTGGCTTTGGTTAAGCGCGTTCTTCGCTACATAAAGGGCACGCTTGACTTTGGACTTCAGATACATCGCTCTCCCTCTTCGGATCTTGTGGCTTATTCTGATGCTGATTGGGCGGGTTGCCCCGACACTCGTCGCTCTACTTCTGGCTATGCGGTCTTTATGGGTGATAATCTTATTTCTTGGTCTTCCAAGCGCCAGCCTACAGTTTCTCGCTCCAGTGCCGAGGCAGAATATCGTGCAGTTGCTAATGCCGTTGCTGAGACTTGTTGGCTACGTCAATTACTCACTGAGCTTTTTTGCCCTGTCCGGCGCGCCACTTTAGTTTACTGTGACAATATAAGTGCCGTTTATCTCTCGACTAATCCCGTGCAACATCAACGCACGAAACACATCGAGATTGATTTGCACTTTGTCCGTGATAAAGTTGCCGCTGGGAGCGTTCGAGTTCTTCATGTGCCTACCACCTCTCAGTATGCCGATATCTTCACCAAGGGGTTGCCTTCGTCCATCTTTGTGGAATTTTGGTCCAGCCTGAACGTCTGTCTCTGTGGCTAAGTTACGACGATCAGACTGCGGGGGTGTGTTAAACAGTAGCATGCACGTTACGTGCTTAGGCTATTTTAGGCTGTTTTCTCTCACGCAATCACGCGTTATTCTCGGCAGGACTCCTTCCTTCCTCCACGGATTCTGTTTCTATAAGCCGTTGGTTAGGATATGGAAAGGAGCCGTCTATTTATGTAATCGCTCTTTGTCGAATACATCAATTGCGTGATTTCTATCCGCTCTCAGACAGTTCTGCATGAGGGCTCTGGTGGTGCGGGCTGGGTGACTGGAAGTGAGATTGCAGCAAGCAAGAAGCTGCCTCCGGTGGACAGGCCAGGCCGGGCAGGTGAACGCCTAGTGACTGGCTGCTTGGTTCGTCGGGGCTCTGGATCGGCGCCACCCACCTTCAGGGCCGAGCTGCAGATGCCCGACCTGGGCTCAAGACCGACGGATCAGCTGGCAGCGGCTGCTGGGATAAAGGAGGTGGCCTTGTCGCCGACGCGCGCTAGCCCAAGGTTGGCGAGCGTCGCCGACCAACACATTCTAGAGAAAACCAAGAAGCGAGCGGCTTGGTGTAATCTCGATACTGAAGGTAACACCACATCCTTTTGTTCTTTTTCAGATCATGTTATTGCTTCAAAATTGAGTGGTCTAGGAGTAGATATAGGTTCTAGCTCCAAACATGTTGCAGATTCTATTTTACTTTTGAGGAAACTAGAGGTACAAAGACCTGAAACTAGACCACAATCTTTTATGGATCGAGTAGAATCAGAGATTGATCAAACGGAAATTGATGAACAAGAAAATTTTGATTTGGAAAACCTCACTCTAGGTCACTTATGTGGTGACTTTATGGAGGAGATGATGGATGAGGACAGTGATCACCTAAGCTGTGATTTCTAAGCCGTCTTCAAAAAGAACAAATCAAAATGTGTTTTCAGGAAGAAAGAAAATGCTAAGATTAGGGTAGTAAGAAAAAACAAAAAAAGAGTAAGAAATGAAAGGAATCTTCTAGAATAGCAGAGGTCTTAGTGACTTGGCTAAATTTAGGTTCCTCTCTTATGCAAGTAGAGAAGAAAAGCTAGACTTTATCGCTCTACTAGAAACTGGAAAAAAAGGATTTCACACAAAGTTCACTCAATAATATCTGTGCCGGTCAAAATTACATTTGGCACTGGTCAGAACCCCATGGTAGATCCGGGGGTATTTTACTAGGCATAAATTTGGATGTGTTCGATATCGGGAGTATTGATGAAGGTGATTTCTATGTAAAATTCCACCTTCGAAACAAAGATGATGGTTTTAGATGGGTCCTTGTGGCAGTTTATGGGGCCGCCCAGGATGACTTTAAAGAAGCATTCCTGGCGGAATTGGTAGAGACCTGTGCGAAGGAGGAATTGCCTCTTCTTGTAGGCGGTGATTTTAATATCATCAGGAGCCCACTGGAAAAGAATAATAACAGATATAATGATAGATGGCCATTTCTTTTCAATGCAGTCATAGACAGCTTGGATCTTAGAGAAATGGAATTATCGAATCGTAAATTCACGTGGGCAAATTCCAGGGACACGCCTACCTATGAAACTCTCAACCGAATTTTGGTTACTACCGAGTGGGAAGCGAAGTTTCCTTTGGCTACAGTCTAGGCACTGAGCAGAGAGATTTCCGATCACACCCCATTACTTATGAGTACTGGGAATGGAACTCATGCTAGCAAAGCCCCGATCTTTAAGTTCGAGCTCGGTTGGTTTCTAAGAAAGGACTTCTTAGAAAAGGTTGCACAGGTATGGAGAAATGAGAACCGAGGCCATACACCTCTACAAAAATGGCAGGCAAAAATCCAAAGGCTTCGACAATTCCTTAGGGGTTGGGCGAAGAATACAAGTGGCACCTATAAGAAAGAAAAAGATGAAATTATTAAGAAAGCCGATGAACTAGACAAAAAAGCAGAGACACAATTGCTTACTGCACAAGAGCTAGACTTAAAACACTGCCTCAAGCAACGTCTAGCACAACTACTAAGGGAGGAAGAAATTAAATGGTATCAAAGAGCCAAGACAACTAAGTTGTTACATGGCGACCGTAATACCAAATACTTCCAGCTGGTAGCAAATGGGAAGCATAGAAAAACAAGAATCTTTAGACTAGAACAAGAGAATGAGATAATAGAAGGAGATGAAAACCTGAAACATTTCATCACCAACTATTATAAGGGCCTTTTTGGTGAATCTGAACCAAATAATTTTAGCTTGTCTGAGGAGATCAGAGATGATATCCCACAGGTAACAGAGGCTGAAAATGAAATTCTTATCTTATCTTTTATGGAGGATGAGGTCAAGAAGGCAATTTTCTAGAACACAACAAAGCATCGGGCCCTGACGGTTTCCCAGCAGAATTTTACCAGGTGTTTTGGAATGTCATAAAGGGAGACTTATTATTGCTTTTTCAAGAATTCCACAAAGGAAACCTTCCATTGTTCAGTCTTAACTTTGGCATTATCACCTTACTTCCTAAACAAAAGGAGGCCAAGCAAATCCAACAATACAGACCAATATGCTTGCTGAATGTGAGTTTCAAAATTTTCACTAAGGTAATGACAAATCGGATAGCTCTAGTAGCACAAAAAGTCATTAAACCTTCACAAACGGCTTTCTTGGCTGGGAAAAATATTATGGAGGGAGTGGTAATTAACCTTGCATGAGATGCATAGGAAGAAGCTTGATGGCGTTGCCCTAAAACTCGATTTCGAGAAAGCTTATGACAAGGTTAATTGGTCCTTCCTCCAACAAACATTGCGCATGAAGGGCTTTTCTCCACACTGGTGCAATTGGATAAATCAAATTGTCAAGGGTGGAAGTGTCGGCATCAAGGTGAATGAGGATATTGGCCATTATTTTCAGACTAAGAAAGGACTTAGACAAGGTGATCCTTTGTCTCTGATTCTCTTCAATTTAGTGTCCGACATGCTAGCAATCTTGATTGAGAGAGCAAAATGCAATGGCGATTTTAATGGGGTCGTACCCCATTTAGTGGATGGAGGGCTGTCCATCCTACAATACGCGGATGACACAATTCTCTTTATGGAACATGATCTCGACCAAGCCAAAAATCTTAAACTAGTTTTGAGTACCGTTGAGCAGCTGTCTGGACTTAAGATTAATTTCCATAAAAGTGAATTGTACTGCTATGGTGCTGCAAAGGACTTTGATCAAGAGTATGCATGCCTTTTTGGCCGTAACACGGGTAGCACTCCTTTTAAATATCTCGGAATTTCTATGCACCATAGGAGACTATCTAATAAGGACTGATCATAATTGAGGAGAAATTTCAGAAAAAACTTAGTAGTTGGAAAGGGAAACTGCTCTCAGTGGGAGGAAGATTGGTATTAATCAATTCAGTCCTCACTAGTCTAGCGATGTATATGCTTTCATTCTTTGAGGTGCCGAAAGGAGTCCTTAAGAAGTTAGACTATTACCGCTCAAGATTTTATTGGCAATGCGATGAACATAAGAAAAAGTATAGGCTTACTAAGTGGAGCATATTGTGTATGCCCAAGGATTGTGGAGGCTTTGGTATCCAAAACTTGGAAATTCAAAACAAATGTCTCTTGAGCAAGTGCCTATTTAAACTTATTAACGAGGAAGGTATTTGGCAAAACCTCCTAAGGAGGAAATATTTGTCGAATAAAACACTAACTCAAGTTAAAAAACAACCCGGGGATTCTCATTTTTGGTCCGGACTCATGGAGGTGAAGGATAAATTTCTGAGTTTTGGTCACTTCAAAGTTAACAGTGGCACATAAACTATTCTGGGAGGATGTTTGGATAGGTAATCAACCCCTAGGAACAATATTCCCTAACCTGTACTCGATAGTAAGGAAGCGATCGGCAACGGTGGCCGAGGTGCTAAGCACCAGACCTTTGAATGTGTCCTCTAGGAGGTCACTTTCTGGGCAGAACCTAGAATCATGGTATAGACTAGTAACAAAAGTAATACCAACTACTCTTACTGGTTCTAGAGATGTTTTCTTTTGGGGCTTACATAAAAAGGGAGTATTTTCAATAAGTTCTATGTATACGGCAATGATAAAAAATGGTGTTGTACCTAGAAAATGCCCGATCTGGAGACTCAGATTACCACTGAAAATTAAAATTTTCTTGTGGTACATCAAAAAAGGAGTTACCCTCACTAAAGATAATCTCGCAAAGAGAAATTGGAAAGGCAATTTAAATTGCTGCTCATGCAGCAACCTGGAGACTATAGAACACCTATTCATAAAATGTCACTTCGCTCGCTTTATTTGGAATACAATTCATATCACCTTCGGAATTCAACCACCGACTAGTATATCTAACATGTTTAGTTCTTGGCTTGACGGGATTCAGCCGGCACTTAAAGAACAAATCAGTGTAGGCCTAACGGCCATATGTTGGGCGATTTGGTTGAATAGAAATGATATGGTTTTCAATCATACAAGATCTAACACTTTCATGCAGGTAATCTTCAGGGCTACATTCTGGACCCGCACGTGGTCGCTGCTGTTTAAGGATGACAATGCAAGAGCAAATTTGAAGGATGCTTGCCGCCTTTTGGAGACGGTCGTCATGGAAGTGTTCGCTAAGTTTGGATGGAAGTTTTCAAATAGAATTGCTGCTTAGGCGGGCTGTCTATTTTGTTGAATTCTATGTGTTGTTCCTGATACTCTAGGACTTTGCTAGAGCCTAAGTGCTCCTTTATGTAATTGAACGCTGTGTACACCAGCTTTGGATGATGTAGAGGCTGGAACTCTGGTTTCATTATTAAAAAAAAATGAGGTGATGAAGTGACCAGCTGATCCCTGACTTGATCTATATATCCATCAGAATTAAACTGCTGAGTGCTGAACAGTGAGGTGCGGCGCCCGAAAGGGTGCGAATAAAGGCTCACTTTTAAGGTAGACTCTGCAGGATTCATGGTAGAGTGGGACCCTTTTCTGAACATTTGGTGGTACCAGGCCTACTGATGGTCTAGTGCTAATCCAGCTTGCAAGTGCCTGAATGTGCTAAACTTATAGCCAGTGTAATCGATCATCACTTGCACACGAAAAGCCATGTCGTCACCTGCAAGAGTTTTGTCTTCGATCGGGGATGACGTCGTCAGTCGATGCAGGGAGTAGTGTCAGAAGCATCTCCCCGTGCCAACCATTGCAGTCGATTCCTTGTGCTTCGAGGTAGCAGATGTAATGGCACCGGGTACAGAATCGATCGCCGTCTGCATGCCGGTTCGATCGGCTTCAGCCACTCGATTAGATCCGTACACCCATCGATTATCGGCTCGATGTCAGCCATCCGTGTGCATGCTTGGCGGGGAGTACCCATCGCTGTGCTCGTGGGCAGCCGGGAGCGCTGCGTGCGTCGCCATCGATCGACCGGTCACGGCTTCGCAAGAGTCACACGCCATGGGCGCCATGCCGTGACGGTGCCTGGCATCTGAGGCTGTGGGAGAGTGGGATGGCTAGGACGGGACAGTTCGGGCACGGCTGTGAATGGCTCTTGCTTCCCAGTGATGATCACGAACAAAAAATTAGAGGCGCCGACAGATTTGCTCTTTTTTTTTCTTTTAAGGAT
Source organism: Digitaria exilis (assembly GCA_015342445.1). Taxonomy (NCBI): domain Eukaryota; kingdom Viridiplantae; phylum Streptophyta; class Magnoliopsida; order Poales; family Poaceae; genus Digitaria; species Digitaria exilis. Next base: position 3,010,206 of record JACEFO010002056.1, on the reverse strand, counting down.
GACAGTACAATCGAATACGCTCACATAAATGCACATACACTCACTCTATAAATACATATACGTAACTCTACCTCTATGAACACCTCTAATAGACTGAACCGGCTGATTTCGATACTGACGAAGTCTGCGTCGTCGTGTGCTGGTTCAGTAGTGAACGTTTTGTACAGCAGCGCTTGTGCAGCTGGGCTTGTATCCAGTATAAGAATTGGGCCGATCCAGTATAGGCTCTGCAGGCCAAATTGGGGCTTGTACCGCAGTGCTAGAGATCTTTGGTTGGGAATGCAGCCCAGTCCACAATTTCACAGACACGGAGGGACCCTTTTTCGCGCGCGAATGGGAACGATGAGGTTTGCAAACATTGAAAAAACTGCAATAAATACTTCGACTGAAAATCTAATGCGCATAAGGTTGCTCTCTATTGTTTTTTTTTCGGAACTCTTTTAAGAGAAGAAGTCTAGATGGAATAAGAAAATTGAAGCATGCTGGGCCGCATTCAATGGGCCTGCATAGCTCTAATTTGCTAGCAATCGAAACTGCTTCAACACGCGCGCTTTAGACACATGAATGTTTGGGCCCAAACGCAATGGGCTCTTTGGGTCTAGTTGATCATCCCTGACGGTCAGATCTGGCCCAGCAAACTGTGGTATTCAACCAACCGCAACGGATGTCGATCCGGGCCGGTGACAACGACCTCTCCTTCCTGGACGGAGTCCAACCTCACCGTGGCCATCCTCGAGCGCCTCGACCATCAGGCCCGTCGATTGGGAGGTGCCAGTGGTCAGCCAGCACCGGGCCATCTATCTGAGGGGCCACTAAAATTTTAGCCCAATAAAAATTAATCAACTAAGGCTAAAGCCCAAACGCCAGCTAGGTAGAACACGAAGCGTTGCCATCGCTACATCCGTGTGCACATTGATCAAGCGACGACAGTTTCTCTTCCCTCGTGGCCTCTTCGACGCGACAACGCCCTGAGGCTCTGACAGCCTAACACCACAATCGCTCATCACCGGAACGCTGGGGCCGCGGCAGTTGGCCCTACTGGCTGTTGCCCTACTGCCGCAATCCTCGGCGTCCGGCGAGATGGCAACTCCATCGACGGCGCCAGTTCTGCAGCGCGGCGCCGGCTTGCTAACATCAATCATCAGATATCAGATTAGGTAACTAACCAAATTGAAGTTACTAAAGATCTACATGTGTAGTACTATGACACAAGAAAGACTCAACAAATTAGCGACAATTGCACTTAAATTGCATTATGGAGAAATATGAAGATATCATTGAAAATTTTATTTCAAAGAATACTAGATGAATGATGCTTTTTAATAGAAGTTGAGAAGCCCGATATCAGTAAATAAATTCGCTCATTCTTTATTTAGCATGATTTTTTTGTGTTAGTAACATAATAAAATATTTTGATTATTTATATCTTTTTTAATCAATATAGGGCCTCATTTTGTGTTTCGCACCGGAGCCTCTAAACTTAAACACGGGCCTGTCGACCATGGCTGGTGCTCGCCCCGCTGGACGTGCCCTCAAAGCGCATCGGCTCAGCCTCCGTCTCGACGCTGCCGGCGGCCAATGTCTGGCTTCCTCCACCCTCCAGACAGCCTCGTTCCCGCGCGCCGCCACCTCCTCGATGGCGTCGCGTAGCTGGTCGATGAACGCAGCGGCGCTCTCGGCGTCAACAGGGCTCGCCGGCGGCGCGGCGACCTCGTCGGCAAGCACGGACACACGGCGAAACGCCACGAGGAGTGGCTCGGTGGGTGGCGTTAGCGCGGTCGATGTGCGCGCGCAGCGCACGTGCCGCCACGTCCTGGAATGGAATTAGAGGTGGGAGGAGGACGGCGGTCGGAGGTGCTCGGGCGGCAGGGGCGTCGATTTGAGGGACATGGCCGGAGCTCGGTATTTTTGGTCGACGGCGCAAGGTTTCAAGCAGATGGTTGCGCCTCGCTCGCAGGGAAAAGGGATACGATGGAGAAGGAGATTGGGAAGGAGAGCTACAGGAGGTGTAGCCTGCTTCACCGTCACGGTTGGAAGGGGTTGCGCGCGAGCGGCGTCGGTGCCGGCGGCGGCAAGCGGAGTTAGCGTATATCGCCCTTTCTGGCGGGAACAAAGCCGATGTAAACGAAAAAACAACACCCACCACATAAACCCAACCCACCCCGCCATACATACACGCCCCCCCCCCCCCCACAACCACCACCACCTAAGAACCCAACCCAAAAAAAAAAAAACCATTACATTAGCAAGCCTGCCTACTTTGCCGTTCCATCACGGCTTTGTTTGCTTGCCAAAGCCAAGCTGACAGTCTGATTGTTGTTTGCCCAACGCTGCGGCAGCGCCGCCGAGCACGAGCCCCCCCCGGGACCGGGAGGCACCTCCAGGGTGCGTTGCATCTCCTCCTCGTGGAGCGGAGAAGAGATCCACCCAGGCGCCAACTGGTCTCCTCTTTCGTTGGCAGGTAATCCTAGGACGGCGGTCTCCGTTTCTCTCAAGAAAGAGTTGTTGGTCTTGCTCGCTAGCAGATCCAAATCCTCTCCCTCTTTATCTAAGTTGGTTCTGTGTGTTGTGTATTTTTTTTTTTGACCTCGTGTGTTGTGTATGGTGTGCTGCGTGCGTGGTGCCCTGTTAGTTCAAATCCAGCCATCCATCCTCCCGTCTTCAGGCGCAAGAGCACACTACTTGGCTGCCCTGCCACCACAGCCAGGAATCACATGCTTTCGTTTCCTTTTCGCGAAGATAGAATAACTTACTTTTGACGTGATTCCTAAAAAAAAAAGACTTTCGTTTCCTTTTCCACTTTTCTTTGTTAAAATTGTCGTATTCGATCCATGGATCAATTTCATCTGCAGCGAGCGAACAGGCGACACAGACAGTATCTGAATGGTAGGAGCGCCGGACCTGACGCACGCGTGGAAAGCATGGGGTATCCAGGCGCTGGTGCTGCTCAGCTTCACGCTCCAAGTCGCTCTCGTCGTCTTGTCGGAGTTTCGCCGGTGCATCGACTCCGGCACGCTACGGTTCTTCGTGTGGTCGGCGTACATGGCGGCCGACGCGACGGCGATCTACGTGCTGGGCCACATGTCGGTGAGCAGCAGCAGGTCGCCGGAGCACGACGAGCTGGTGGCCTTCTGGGCGCCGTTCCTGCTGATGCACCTCGGCGGGCAGGACAGCATCACCGCCTACGCCATCGAGGATAACCGGCTGTGGCTGCGTCACCTGCAGACGCTCGCCGTGCAAGCGGCGGCGGCTGCCTACGTCCTCTACGAGTCCTTGGTCGTTGCCAGCGCCGGCAGCCCGTCGCTGCTCCGATGGGCCACCCTAGTTATGTTGGTGGTCGGTGTTGTCAAGTACGGGGAGAGAGTTTGGGCTCTCAAGTGCGCCAGCAGTAGCCCAGCGGGGAAGAACTACAGGATGTTCCACAATCAGGACATGATGTATAAAACCGACCGTTATGTGCAGAAGGTTGTGTCTGGAGGCCCGATGGACACAGAAGCTTACCTACTGATGGCTCAGGAAATACTGGATGTTCCCATCGACTTGCTCAAGGGGCCACAGACCAAAGAACTTGGAGATTCTAACAATTACAAACTCCACACAGATCTGCGTGCGGAGGGGCAGCTGTACAGGGTGGTTGAGCTGCAACTATCCCTGATGTACGACGTCTTCTACACCAAGGAGGAGGTGCTGCATAGCAATCTGTATGGCCTCTGCATCCGTATGCTGTCGGCGATGGCTACCGTTGCTGCATTCCTGTTGTTTCACCTGCTTATAGTATTAATGGGTGATGGTGGTCGTTACAGCAAAGCGAATGTGGCTATCACTTATGTTCTGCTGGCCGGTGCGGTCGCCCTGGAGACGGCGTCGCTGTTGAGGGCCGTGCTGTCGAGCTGGACACGCGCTCTCCTGATACGAAGGTGGAGGAACAGGAAGTTTGATGACAGCTATTTCAGCGCAGTGACGAGGAGGCACAGGCTGAGCCATTTCCTCGTGTGCAATCTCACGCGTCTGCGCAGGCTCTTCCACGCGGCAGAGTGGAGGAAGAGCTGCAGCTGGTCGCGCGCCATGGGGCAGCACAGCTTGCTTCGGGTGTGCACGCGCAGCATCGCCAGCCGAAGAAGCAAGATGGCGAGGTGGATGGAAGCCGAGGAGTGGTGGAACACGCTGGCTTACTCGTGGTCCGTCCCCGTCTCGCCGTTCATCGAGAAGCTGCTGATGGACAAAGTGCTGTCGATATCGTCATGGCAAGACGACGAAGATGGTGGCCAACGACTGTTATTTGATTCGAGGGGCCAAGAGGAGCTGAAGCGACGGGGAGTGTACGAGCAGGAGGGCCTAGAATGGAGCCTTGAGAATAGAATCGTTGTCTGGCACATCGCCACTAGCATCTATCTCAGCTGGTGGCACAAGAAGCAGCAGTCGGAGGCCAAGAGCCCAAGACAAGACATGGCCATGGCTGAGGCGGTCGAGGCGCTCTCCAACTACATGATGTTCCTCCTCGCCTCACGGCCCCACATGCTGCATCCCACTGCCAGCCGCGACGCCTACGTGGAGATCTGCTATGTTCTCACCACCATTCGCCGTGGGCGGTGCGGCCACACCTCAGCCGAGGCTCTGCTCGGTGACCTACGGGACATTGCCGACGCACTGGAGACCATGCCTTCCGTAAGAGACAATCTTGAAGCGCGCTTACGGACGTCGTGTGAGCTTGGGGCGAAGCTCGTCAGGGAAGGGGAAGGGGAGGACGACGAGGAGGAGGAAGAAAACAAGACGCAGCTGGATCTGCTCGCCCAGGTGTGGGTGGAAGCCATCTGCTACGCGGCGCAGCGATGCAGCGCCTACTCTCATGCCAAGCAGCTCAGCAACGGCGGCGAGCTCATCACCGTCGCTGCCATCCTGCTGGAACACATCAAAAAGTTTAGCGTCATCGACAAGACTGACGACACGGAGCTCTTCAACCACGAGAACTTCGGTGTTCCACTTTATCATGCCGTGGAATCATAATCAAAACAACATACGATCTCCCTTGATGCCGTGTAATAGTCGTGCGTTCAAATGATTCGGTTAATTTCTAGGCGTGCCTCTCAATTATTGCACGTATACAGCTTGAAACCAATTTTCTCTCTCTCTCAGGATGTCTTGCGTGTATTGTTGTAATTTGTAAAACATATGGACTCTAAGGGCCTGTTTGGTCCTCATTTATTATTGGAAGCAGTGAATTATCCGACAAAAGTTAAAGGACAGACAATAGTTTAAGGGTTATAATCTGGCTTTAGCTGATGTAGAGTAAATTATAGGTTTATAATCATCTGCTACTATAGATTATCTAAACTGACATTAAAACTGCCCCGTTTGGAATAGGACTGCATGCATTTCTTTCAGCATTGTTTCAACCCTTATCTACTGGATTAGTAGTAGGATGTTACATTTTGAAGAGACATTGTTTTCAGATACATTACTCCTCGCTGCTGCTGTGTGTCTATGCATGCATGATTGGTGAGAGCTAGCTGTCAAGATTTATATGCAATGATAGACTTCACGACAGGAGGAGACCCCACTGTCAGATTTATGAATTTGACAACGTGGGGTGTCCCTCAAGTTTATCCCCGTGGGCCACGCTATCATGTTTCTGCTGATTCCTGCCTATGCATCGCTTAGTCGATTTTTCTATTAGACACTAGCATACCTGGTAGCACTACACCTGAACAAATCAACAAGAACAGACATGGGATATTCACCAGGAAGTCCAAATTAGCTCGATCTACTGAATCTTCATGTGTGAACAGCTGGTGAACTCTGCAGTTATGAAATGTGATTCAGTTGTGGGATCTTTCGGCTGTATTTCCGTGCGAGTTCATAATGTGTCCGTACTACACTGAACACTGGAGTAGTGGAGTGCTAGTACAAAGAAGCAGACGTAGAGCTGCTTGCATTGCATTACACTGCATTGAGTGAGATGATGATAGTTTGGCCACGGCCGGGAGTGGGGAGAGAGAGCCAAGATTTCAGCTATCTGGTCCTCCATTTTTCGTGCAACACATGTTGCTTGTGCAAATTCACCACATAAGAAGAACACCATCACTGCCTTTGGTAAATGAGATCCTTTTTGACCGGGCCAGTTAGCGCGTGCCTGGGATTCTAGTCTTCTACTGCACAACAGTAGTACAGTTGAGACTAGAATAGAATCCTAGAGCACTGAGCTGGATGCAGTAACCGCCTTAAATCGCCTGCAGGAGCTTAATTTTGGGCCGCTGTTAGTTGCTGTTGAGATCTCATGAGGCGATGAAGTGACCAGCTGATCCCTGACTTGATATATATCCAGCAAAGTGAGGTGCGGCGCCTGAAAGGGTGCGAATAATTAAAGGCTCACTTTTAAGGTAGACTCTGCAGGATTCATGGTAGAGTGGTACCCTTTCCTGAACATTTGGTGGTACCCCTACTGATGGTCTAGTACTAATCCAGCTTGCAAGTGCCTGAGATCAGAATGTGCTAAACTGCTAGCCCCAATCATCTAGGCAGCGTAATTTTGAAAAAAACTATAGCGTGATCATCACTTGCACACGAAAAGCCACGTCGTCACCTGCAAGAGTTTTGTCTTCGATCGGAGATGATACTGTCAGAACTCAGAAGCATCTCCCCGTGCCAAATTGTGCTTCGAGGTAGCAGATGTAATGGCACCGGGTACAGGAATCGATCGCCGTCTGCAGGTGCAAGATTCGCTTGTGAAGTTGGGCTTGTATCCTGTATAAGAATTTGGCCGGTCCAGTATAGGCTCTGCGGGCCGAATTGGGGCCTGTAGCGCAGTCTTAGATCTTTGCCTTGGAGTGCAGCCCAGTCCACAATTCCACAGTAAGACGGTACTTTTTGTATTCTTTGTACATACTCCCTCCGGGTCGGGGTCGGTAAAGAAAGACGTTTAGGACATTTGCCTTAAGGGTTTCTTTCCTTTGGCGGCGGCGCCAAAGTCCACCAAAAATCGGCGGCGATCACGTGATCTCCCCCGACCACCAGCCATCCCTGGGCCTCGCACGTCTTGTGGGGGGAACCAGGGTATCACCGAACGGTTTTTGCATGGCGGATCAGAGTAGAGGGAAGGAAGCTGCGGGGGCGATGGAGGAAGACGGCGCCACGCCGGGGTTGGAGGAATACTTGGAAGGGCTAAAACTACAAGGGGAGGAAGAGGAGGATCTTGATTTCTCTGAAGAATTTGAGGAACTTGCGAAGGATGTCAGATGGCTCGCAGTTTTTAGGGTTCACACCACGAAATCCTTCAGTCATGCGGCACTCTTCAGTGCCCTAAGGAACGCTTGGGCAGCGTCAAAAGATGTTACGTTCAAGGTGCATGATCCAAACCTGTTTATAGTTCAACTACACTGCTTGGGCGACTGGACTAGGGTGATGGAGGGCAGACCCTGGATTTTTAGGGGAGCAGCGGTGGTGTTAGAAGAATATGATGGATTTTCAAACCCTAAATCGTATAAGCTGGACCGGATCCCAGTATGGACACGGATCCAAGGACTTCCAGATGGATTGATGAAGAAGAAGGAGATTGCTGAGAAGGTAGCAAGAAAAGTTGGGGATCTGGTGACTGTCGTTGCAAATGATGGAAAGATCAATTCCACGACGTACCTGAGGGCAAAGGTGGAGTTGGCTCTTAATAAACCTCTGGTTAGAGTGGTGGCAATTACTTTGAGGGAGAGAACAAAATACCTAGTGCAATATGAAAAACTTCCCAGTTTCTGTTTCTTTTGTGGATGTATGGGGCATGAGGTTACAGAATGTGGTGATGGTACACATGCGAAGGAAAGCTGTGGTTGGGGGGAATGGCTGAGGGTGACTTTCCCCCAATCGATGGGAAGGGATGATGGGGGAGCTAGAGGACGAGGACGAGGGGGAGGTAGAGGTAGAGGTACTGGAAGAGGAGGATGGAGAGAGGAAGATACAGTGGACATGGAGTTTTCCACTGAAACGGAGGAGACACACGGGGATGCTCAGGGGATAGTGGCAAGACAGATCAATATGTTGGAGAACTCGGCACAGGGGCCGCCCATTAGTCCACTCCCTGAGCAGGAGAAGAAAAGGCCAAGGAAGGAGGATTTGGCGGTGAGTGAAGTTGGAACATCAAATGCAAGATCGGCGCTCCTCCTAGAGAGGGGTGACCGGGCGCAATGAAACTCCTAGCATGGAACTGCCGCGGGCTCGCAAGTGCCCGGGCAGTGCGTGCTCTCCTGGACGTCCAGAGGAGCACAAAACCCGATGTGTTTTTTCTGTCTGAAACACATTTGGGTAGAGCTAAGGCAGAAGGAATGATGAGAAAATTAGGGTGTGATTCTCTTGCTGTCCACGAAAGTGATGGTAGGAGTGGGGGTTTGATGATGTGTTGGAGACGTGAAACAAACATAACAGTACTCGATGTGTCAGAAAACTACATTGATACTGTGGTTAGGGGTGATAGTGAATGGAGGTTGACTGGGATATATGGAGAACCAGTCTGGGATCAGAAGGAAAAAACATGGGAAATACTAAGATCTTTACATGGCGCGGCTCAGTTGCCATGGATGGTCTTTGGTGATTTTAATGAAATTCTTTTCAATCATGAGAAGGAAGGAGGTAGGCCAAGGACTGATCGTCAGTTACAGGCTTTTCATAGTGCGCTGAGTGATTGTAACCTGTCTGATATGGGCTACCGTGGTGACAATTTCACTTGGCAGAGAGGAAAAATAAGGGAGAGGCTGGATCGTGGTGTATCCAATGCTGCCTGGAACGTTTTGTTTCAGAATGCAGTGCTGTCTAATGAAGGGATGGTTAAATCGGACCATCGGCCGATTCTTGTTAACACAATCGGAGAAGAGGATGGAGTTCCTAACCAAAGCACTAAACGCTTTGAGGCTAGATGGCTGAGAGAAGAAACTGTTGAAGCCATGATACAGGCAGCCTGGGCGCGTGCTGTGGCCCGGGGAGATGGACCGAGCTTTATGCAGAAAACCAATATGGTTCATGATGAACTTCATGTTTGGGATCGTGAGACCCTCAAGGCGCCGGTGAATAGAATTAAAAAACTCAAAAGAGAATTGGAGAGGAAGCGCAGAGGTCCCATGACAGATGATAATCTGGCGGCACAAAAAGAGCTTATTGTCAGAATTGAGCTGCTCATGGAGCAGGAGGAATTAATCTGGTGCCAAAGAGCCCGTGCGAACTGGCTCAAACATGGGGATCGTAACACTTCTTTTTTTCAAAGATTTGCATCAATGAGAAAGAGAAGGAACAAGATAAGCTGTCTGATAGATGACCATGGCATCAAGCAAGAGAACACGGATGTCATGTGTGGAATGGTGAAAGATTATTTCATGAAACTATTTACAAGGGAGAATGGGGAAGTGCACAACTCCGTTTTTGATACTGTCCCACGCAAGGTGACAGAAGAGATGAATGAAATGCTGGTAGCACCGTTCTCTGAAGATGAGGTAAAAAATGCCCTTTTCAATATTGGTGACCTGAAAGCTCCAGGGCCGGATGGTCTTCATGCTATCTTCTACAAGAGATTTTGGTCCATGCTTGGTGAGGACCTAACTTCTGAGGTTTTACAAGCGGTGAATTCCTGCGAAATTCCAGCTGGGTGGAATACTACTACTATTGTGCTAATCCCCAAGGTGGAGAACCCAGATATGGTGGCACAATTTAGGCCTATCAGTTTGTGCAACGTCGTCTATAAAGTGATCAGTAAAATGCTAGCTAATAGACTCAAACTGATTTTGCCGGAGGTGATCAGTGAACAACAGAGTGCTTTTGTCAAAGGACGTTTGATTACAGATAACATCCTTGTGGCTTACGAGTGCATCCACGCCATCAAGAAGAAGACTGGGAAATCTGGCTTGTGCGCTGTAAAATTAGATATGCACAAGGCGTATGACAGAGTTGAATGGAATTACCTGGAAAGCATCATGCTGAAATTGGGGTTCCATACTCAGTGGGTGAAGATGATTATGGCGTGTGTAAGAACAGTGACATATACTATAAGAGTCAATGATCAGGAAACTGAACCAGTTGTGCCAACACGGGGCATACGTCAAGGTGACCCTCTGTCCCCTTACTTGTTCCTCATGGTAGCTGAAGGTCTCTCGTGCATGCTAAAAAGAGCGGAAAACCAAGGAGAAGTAGAAGGGGTGAAGGTTTGCCGTGGCAGCCCTCAAGTCTCACACCTATTAT